>JAQQSW010005926.1:0-14070 GCA_028646575.1 Pseudocheirus occidentalis | reverse complement strand
AACCAGCTGACTCTTCTATTGTTCCTTGTTCTAAATATTGTGTCTTTTTGAAATAAGATATAATATAGAGACTTTCCTTGTTCTGAAGATTGTATATAATATTGTGAACTGTTGAAACTGTGAACATTGTACTGAATAAAGATTTGTAATGGAATAAACAGAGTGTTCACTACTACTGTGTAATCGAATCTTAAAAGCTCCTCACAGTAGCATTCTCTCAGAAATGTACTGCTGATTGGCTTTACATCTGGTTTTCAATCACTCAGCTGAAACCACTATCATCAAAACTATCTCCAAAACTACTATCTCTTAACGGTCATATATGATGGTCTTTTCTCACTCTTAATCCTTCTTCTACTCTGGCATTCTTGAAAACCCTCTCCCCTTAGATAATGTCTTCTCTGTAAGAATCTGTGACAGTGCTTTCTTAGCTCCCCTCCCACCGATCTGACCATTCCTTTTCAGTTTCCTTTATGCTATCATCATCTCCTTTACTTTATCACACCACCTCACTGTCAATATTCTTAAGAGACATTGTCCTGGACCCTCTTCATGCGTGCATGTGTGTATACACACATATTCTCAGTGACCTCACAAAAGTTTAATTATTTTCATTATGCAAATAACTTCTAAGTCTATATACCTAATTCTAGTCTTTCCTCTAAGTTTCAGTACTGCATCCTTAACTACCTAGTACACATTTCAACCTGTATGTCCTAGAGATAACTAGAGATAATTCAACATGTCCACAACTGAATTCATTATCTTCCTTTATATTTAACTTCCCCATTTTTGCTGAGGCATCCATTTCTATTGAAGGTATCAACATTTCCCCAAATTCCAAGTTCGTAACTTCAGCATTAGCGCTGACCTTTCATTCTCTCATGCCATATACCCAATAAATGCTAAATCTCATCTCCACAACACCTCTGTATTTGACCTTTTTCTTAACTTATATAATCACCTCGATTCAGACCCACAGTACTTTTTGCCCAGACTACTGGAAAGGTCTCTTAGGTATGTCTCCCTGCCTCAAGTGTCTCCCTACTCTAATCATCACTCACAAATTGCCAATATGATTTTCCTATAAGATCTGACCATTTCACTCTCTTACTCAGTAACAACAACTTCTTATTGCCTCTAAGACAAATATAAAACCCCTGGTTTAGCTTTTTAACATCCTTTGCAACTTGTTCCCAACCTATCTTTCAATCCTCATCATGTATTACTCTTCTCCTCACATTCTACAGCCTAGGCCAAATGCACTTCGATCTGTTCTTCGAACATGGCATTTCCAATCCCATCTTCATGTTTTTGCATTTGCCATCTTTTCTATCTATAATGCACTGCCCTCCAATTCTGGCCTCACAGAAATGTCTGCAATTCTTCAAGAGTTCAAATATCACTTCCCTCCCCACCAATATCATTTATTTAACTAACCAATATTTATTTTGTATTTATTCTGCATGTACTTATGTATATACTGTCTCCCCAAAGAAAATATAAATTCCTTGGGAGCAGTGAATCATTTCACCTTTTATCTTTGTATCCTGAATACCTATAACAGTAAGTGGCACAGTATTGGTGTTCAATAAATTCTTGTTGATTGACTGACTGATGTACCACTATTTTTAGATAATGCCAAATAAACTAAGTTTAATGGAGAATAAATGTTATTTACACTATTTTGCAGGTATCTAAATCTTAGACCTCTTAAACACTATTCTATTATCTATCTCTATCTCATCCTAGATCCCTTGTCATATTATCCTACAGGCTTATATTTCTAAACAATTGGTGAATATAAAAAGAAACAAAACAATGTAGGCACAAGTGAAATGGTCACTAACCACATGGGGAGGCTTAAGAGCTCGAATAAACTCGCTGGTTTGCTGGTAATCTGTGTGAGCTGAGAAAGAAATATAATCTACAGACATCTTCAGGGGCAGCTTCTGTCCAGACATGGTAGTGATCTCTTCAGGTTCAGACATTATATGCTATTAGACAGAAAAAGAGAACATATACATCTTATTTTTGGAAAATATAGTGTAACATTATTTCCCTTTTTATAAACTTCTGTGCCAGCATTAGGATTTTCTAGAACAGGAAATATTATACTATCATTAACTGAATAAACGCTGAATAGTTATTTTTCTCAGACAGGCAGGCATTTGGCCTCTAACTTACAAGTAATAAATAGTCCCAAGACCTTCACTGCTGCTGTCTTGGGAGCTAAGTAAATGTAAGAGTTCAGAAATAAAGGAAGAGACAAAATGCGGAGAGCAGCAATATTTTAAGTAAGTTGATAGGTCAGACCTGGCTATATAGTGACTTCCCTGACTTAAAATAATCTTCCCTTATACTGCCTAATTTCTCAACAAATAGAGTTAATTTGTATTAAAGTATTACTTTCAAAATGCAGATGTCAAGAAGAGATTACCGGTCATTTACACAAAACTAGGAATTAATTCAAATTGCTTTCATTTTAGCTGACATCATCAATACTTATGGAATAGGAGTTTTAATGTAATGGGCAAATTAGGTACATTTTGAAATGCACAATTTTTTAGAAGGTGCAGCAGGCCTGGGTAAGGTCATAGTTGGGAGTGATGTTATCTTAAAGACAATTTGATGAGACCGGAGATGTAAGGAAAGGAGTATTAGTAGAAGGGAGTGTGAAAGATACATATATCAGAGTGGAACGATGCTAAAGACAATATTTGCCAGTTAATTTTTTTTACCCCTGAGGTAATGCTTATGGCCCAAGAAAAGGAGAGCAAATTATCTTTTTCCTCTTAGACTTATCAACCCTCAGGTTTTAGAGCCCAGGACTAAAGCCACTACCATACTTTAGGTATAATATAGAATAAAGAAGCTTCTTTTTGTTTAATTATGACCTGGGAATTTAACCATCTTTTATAAGGTTAGTTCTGAAAAAAAAAAAAAAGATTTCTATCTTGAAAAACAACTCAAACACATTTTATAAATTTAAAATGTTTTTAACTTCAGGATTTTTGATATAATAGACTGCTGGTGAAGTTAGAAATTCAAGAAAAGTTTTCATTTACATAAGCTAACTGTGTTTTGTGGGGGTGATAGCTGAAAGACAATAATTCCAGTCATGATTAGAATGATGAAGCATATTTTGCATGACTGTCCCCACAATGCATGGCTGATTACTTCATAAAGACTAAAATCTGCACGCTAGGTAAGTATCTTTACATTAGAAAAGCAATTAAATAAATTGAGATTGCACAAGGCTTAATTTAATCTAGTGGAAAAAGCTATATATTATAAATAATATCATGATTAAAAACAATGCAAAGCTTAAATATAACAGACCTTGGCAAGTGTTCCCTCGACGCAGTATCCCGCTATGATTACACCATTTCTTTTATCAGTACACCAACTTTCAAATAATTCTCTGGACAAGCCACTCTGCATCATCCCTGGTGAAGCCATTACAACACTTGGGCCAATATCATCAAAATGATCCATGCTCTGAGAGAAAAGAAATATAAAAGGTGTGCTAACCATTAGTGTTTGATAAAGGATGCTCTGGTTTTTAAGAGTGTATCATACAGCAAGCTGGGTGAAATAAATGACCACTAAAAGATACATAATTAGCTTGACTGACCAGTAAAGTAACAACAAATTTGAATTCTTAAGCTTCTCAAGAATTTAGAGCAAGAATGGTAGGGATGGCCCAGAGAAGGGGCTCATTCGCTCATTCACTGATTGATTTATGGAAATGTCAAATTTCAGTTAGAGGTTAATAAAAATAAAGATACAATACTTTTCTCATTCAAGTTCACAGACCCCTGAAATTTATCTTCAGAGCTTTGTATATCTATAGATCTCAAGTTAAGAATGTCTGGCCTATAAAGTACAAATTAAGTTATTTCTTTAGGTCAATAATAACAATGTTACAATGACCAATATACTAGTCTTTGGTTTTTCACAGGTGGAAAGGAAGCCTTGGAAATTATGAGAAGGAAATATAGAAGGAACGACTAGAATAGGAAAAAATAACAGTAGTAATAACCACTGGTTTGAAAAGAATTTCAAAACAGTGATTAGAAGTAGATTTCAGAAAAATGACTAGACTTTTAAGATGAATTTTTCAGACTTTTTTCTCTTACCGACACATTAAATTTTGAGCAGATGTTATTTCAAAAGAACAGTGACTTGTTAATTTGAGTAGGACTACAAAAATGGGTCAGAAACAACACATATTGTGGCTCTGTGTCCTCTCCCTTCTCCTCACTGGAAAGGGTTAAACAGTAAAGTTATAATGGTAACTTTCTTCCCTGAAAACTCAAACTGTGATATCATCCAAATCAGAAATATTTAAATGCTTCTGATCTGTCTGATTACTAAAAACTTAAAAAGGTTTTGTTTTTTTTAAGTAAAAAAAAAAAATCACAACTTATTCCAAGTTCTCAAAGTGTGGTATAGTTGAAAGAAGATTGGATTTTTTTCATTTGCCACTCTGTTTGGTTTCATCTTCATTATCATTTGCATCATGTCCTACCCAGGATACATTCACCACCAGAGGGATTGCTTTAGCTTCCCCACTCACACCTCAACTGCTTCTGCCTTTGTCAGCTAAAAATTTTTAACTGAGTAAAAACTCTGCCCATAGCCTCCCTTTACAGAAGGTTCATAATACCAGTCATCTCTTCATTTGCCACCAGTAACTCTGCTTGGTCTTGACTTTACAATTAACTCATCAGTCTTCAACACCTAATTGATCACTAGGCATTAAGTTTCTTTTTGGGTACTGTCTTTTCCTATGAGATTAGAAGCTTGTTGAGGGCAAGGATTTTCCTTTTAAAAATATTTTGTATCCCCAGGACCTAGTGCCTAGGAAATAGAAGTAAATGTTTGCTGTATAATACAGTAAGCAATACTGTAAATACAGTAAAAAAAAAAAATGGATTTGAGGTAAGAAGACATATCCAAATCATGGCTTTGCTACTTATCTCTGATCTTAGGCAAGTCAGTAAAACTTTTTGGGCCTCAGCTACAGGTGAGAGTGTACTAGCTGACTTCTAATATCCCTTCTGACTATAAACATCATGATCATATGAGTTAAAAATTGTGCTGTGAAGATGAACTTTGGCAAGAACTGAATAATAAAATGAACTACAAACACCTTCCAAATAGTGATGACAAAAGACAAAGCAAAATGGAGGTGATTTTTATATCCTATCAATATGCTTTTTTTTGCAAATGTACTGACCTTGAGATTACTAATGTGCTTGAAGACAAAAGGATTGTTTATATTGATTTGTTTGCGGATTTTGTCATTCATGGCATTCACATAGGTCTGATATACTGCCATACACTTCTTGGCCAAAGACGACGCATAGTATATTGGAATGTCATGGAGTTCTGGGTGATTCTGCCAATATTCATCTAGAAAGAAATTTTACAAGGTAAAAATTCTACTCTACTAAAATGAAGGTATGAAAACTTAAAATCAAGGTTTCATTTGAATGTAAGCTTAGATTTTTATCCTTGTGAGAAATTTTAAAAGCAGCACTATGAATAAAGGAAAATAAAACTTCCCAACTTAAAATAGCTTAGGAAACATTAACCTAGTACTTCTTCACTAGAACCACCCTCCAATTTAGGCCTAAAAAACTTCACTTATAGGGGACAGCTACGTGGCAGAGTGAATAGCGCACCGGCCCTGAAGTCAGAAGGACCTGAGTTAAAATCCCACCTCAGACACTTAACCCTTATTAGCTGTATGATCTTGGGCAAGTCACTTAACCCCAATTGCCCTGCCTTCCCTCCCTCCAAAAACCCCCAAACAAACCACTTATAGCTCAAAATAATTATTTAACCACAGTACAAAACCACACAGGATCAAGGTTCTTCCACATCTTTACAAGGAATAATAAACACTGGCCAACGAGTAGTTTAAATTTTGAAAATATTTAAAATAAAAAGTATATTATTAAGTGATTCTGCTGCAGTGACTGTGGGATCCTGGGAAACTTATTTGACATGTCAGTATCCTAGCCAGTGTCCAGAGATTCCTGAACTGGTAGAGGGAATTCCTTCCTTGCCATTGCAAGAAACGCCACCCCCTCCCCAAATCTAGAAGTACCCTATATTTACTGTTAAACTTAATATTCTTTAAAAACTGTTAACTAGGAAAAATGATAATCATCTGATAATTATTAAGTGTCATGAAAAATAGAAATGGCCAAGGAAATAACCCAAAAATCTTTTCCTCATTTCTCAGTTGGCTATATTACTTTGAGACTTCTCTGACTTTTTCACCATGCCCCTGTATTGGGAAGTTTGTCCCATCCCCTTCAACCTTTTAACCTTTCTTTTGTGGGTTATCTTCCCCTCTGAGATTGTAAACTTCTTGAGGACAGAGACTGTCTTTTTTGGTATAAGTCCTTAGTACTTTGCACAGTGCTTTAGCCCACAGTAAATGTTCATGACTTGACTGATTAGGGGCTATGTGGAATAGCTGGAAGTAGATGACTGGAGAGAGCAGTCTAGTCCTTGCCCCCGGGGGAAGAGGTGGTGGAGATACAGGAGATATTGCAGCTACAGCTGCTGCCACATGGCTGTCCCCAGAGCTCCAGGCCTATAGATCGTAGGGATCCCAGTGACCATTCAGAGGATAATCACGCTTGCTTTGACCCGCCTGGATCTGGATTTCGGTATTGGATGGTGGTCCTGGGATGTGTGGCCAGCATGCCAGAGCTTGGGGTGTCTTTAGAGAGGGAGCCCTCCTCATAGCTCTGACAACATCTATGAAAACTCCAGAAATTTGGCACATAGCTCTCTCTACTCTGGAAGCAGAGTTCTACTATGACAATGAGCTCAAAAGCCGAGTAATTAGCTGGCAAGATGAACAAGCAGAGGAAGTGCAATCAGACCACAGAATCGTTTTTGGGAGACAAAAAAGATCAAGTCAAAACTCTTGAATCAAAAGCTTCCAAGAAAAATATGAACTGGTTATAGGCCTTGGAAGAGCTGAAGAAGGATTTTGAAAATCATGTAAGAGAAGTGGAGGAAAAATTGGGAAGAGAAATGAGAATGATCTAAGAAAATCATGAAAAGAGTCAACTGCTAAAGGAGACCCCCCAAAATACTGAAAAAAAAAATAACACCTTAAAAAATAGATTAACTCAAATGTCAAAAGAGGCCCAAAAAGCCAATGAGGAGAAGAATGCTTTAAAAAGATCAACTGCCCAGATGGAAAGGAAATTTAAAAAACTCACTGAAAAGAATAATTCCTTCAAAATTAGATTAGAGCAAACAGAATCTAATGACTTCATGAGAAATCAAGATATTATAAAACAGATCCAAACAAACGAAAAAATAGAAGGCAATATGAAATATCTCATTGGAAAAACTACTGACTTGGAAAACAGATGCAGGAGAAATAATTTAAAAATTACTGGACTCCTGAAAGCCATGATCAAAAAGAGCCTAGAAATCATCCTTCAAGAAATTCTCAAGGAAACTGCCCTGATATTTTAGAACCAGAGGGCAAAATAGATCTTGAAAGAATTCACCAATCACCTCTTAAAAAAAGATCCCCAAAAGAAAACTCATAGGAATATCATAGCCAGATTCTAGAGTTCCCAAGTTAAGGAGAAAATATTACAAGCTGTTAGGAAGAAACAATTTGAGTATTGTGGAAACACAATCAGGATAACACAAGATCTAGCAGCTTCTACACTAAAAGATCAAAGGGCTTAGAATATGATATTCTAGAGGTCAAAGGAGCTAGGATTAAAGTCAAGAATCACCTACCCAGCAAAACTAAGTATAATGCTTCAGGGGAAAATATGGTCATTTAGATGAAATAGAGGACTTTCAAATATTCTTGATGAAAAAACCAGAGCTGAACAGAAAATCTGACTTTCAAATACAAGAAGCAAGAAAAGCATGAGAAGGTAAATAGGAAAAAGAAATCATAAGGAACTTATTAAAGCTGAACTATTTACATTCCTGCATAGAAAAACAATAACTGTAACTCATAAGACTTTTCTCAGTATGAGGACAGTTGAAGAGAATATATATGTATATATAAAAGGGTATATGTGTGTATAAATACACATGTGAGTATGTGTAGATGTGTTTACATGTATAGATAGACAGAGGGCATAGGATCAGTTGGACAGGAAGGGATGATACCTAAAAAATAAAATTAAGAGAAGAGAGGAATATAATGAGAGGAGAAAGGGAGAGAGAGAATAGGGGAAATTATCTCATATAAAAGAGGCAAAAGAAAACTGGTACAATGGAGGGGAAAAACAGGAAGGTGAAACGGAATGGGTCAACCTTACTCTCACTGAATTTTGCTTAAGGAGGGAATAACATAAACACTCATTTGGGTATTTTGCCCTATAGGAAAGTAGGTGGGGAAGGGCATTAGAGGGGGCATGATAGAAGGGAGGGCAGATTAAAGGAGAGAGTACTTAGAAGTAACATTCTGAAAAAGGACAGGGTCAAAGTAGAAAACAGAGTAAGTGGGGGTAGGATAGGATGGAAGGAAATATAGTTAGTCTTTCACAATATAACTACTATGGAAATGTTTTGCATAACTACACATGTACAACCTATACCGAATTGCTTATCTTTCCAGTGGGTGTGGGTGAAGAGAGAAGGAAAAGAATCTGGAAATCAAAGTTTTAAAAACAAATGTTAAAAAAAAATTTGTTAACTGGAAAATAAGATATACAGGCACTGGGATAGAGAAATCCATCTTGCCCTATTAGAAAGTTAGAGGTGGCATGGGGGAGGATATAAGAGAAGCAGATTAGAGGAAGGGATATTCAGTATGCTTTCTATCTTGGGGTAGGGATAGTAGAAAGATGGGGAGAACATTTGTAACTCAAAATCTTGTGGAAATGAATGTTGAAAACTAAAAATAAAAAAAAGAAAGAAAAATAAACCTTCTAAAACCTGGCAGAACACACAGCCATTCTTTTGAGTTGAGTTGAATTTGTTGCTTAATTAAGCAAGCAGAGGGGCAATGATTTATAGCACTAAATACTTCAGATAGTTTAAGACTGTTTCTATCTTATTTATAATCTTATAGAAGAGTCAACATATTTGATTCTGATTATGCTTTTGAAAAAACTGTTCAGTGCATCTTATACAAAGACGTAAAAACAACTAACTACAAGCAAATGTAAAAGGTAAATGTTCAACCATGCACTGACTGAATTTTTCTTTTTTCTCCCTTCTTACACATTCAGTCATTCATTAGTTTTTTCACTAGAGGGCAGAATATAAAAAAGAAAAAATCTAAAACAAACAAACAAACAAATCATTAAAATCATTACTTACCAGAAGTTTTGGTATAGTTTGAATAGGGAGAAGAGGTTGAAATGAATGATGACACTTTATATTACATGTTGGCCACAGCAATGATAATCTTGTCCTTTAACCTTATGGGTAACTGAGAAAGGTTTTTAATTTTTCAAATGCATATTTCGGGAAGAAGCAGAAAGCTATATAGGCTCATATCTCTTATTTGAAATGCTGGTGGCTATTAGTTTTTAGGCTTTTACAATACATAATCATAGAACTCAGAATTTAAAAAATTCAAAAAGTAATTGAAAACTCCATTATGCCAAAAGGAATCACAGACAACAAACTGATAACAAGAACAAACTTATACACTCCAAATGCCTTAGCATTCAAATTCATAAAGAAAACATCTGAGCTATAAAAATATATGAGGAATAACAAGACAATAACAGGAGACTTCAATATCCCTCTCAGTTTTGTTTATATCTAACGGAAAGATAAACAAAGGGTACAAAATGAACAAAATGCCAGAGAAACTAGAGTTAAGACATATGGCATCTTCTAACTGGGACAGCAAAAGAATGTATCTCTCTCTCTCATGCTCGTGTGAGCATGCACACATATACCTATATAAATGTATAAAGATATAGATTTATAAAAGATGTGTGTGGGGCGGCTAGGTGGCGCAGTGAATAGAGCACTGGCCCTGGAGTCAGGAGTACCTGAGTTCAAATCCAGCCTCAGATACTTAACACAAAAACTAGCTGTGTGACCTTGGGCAAGTCACTTAACCCCAACTGCCCTCTAAAAAAGCCAAAAAAAAAAAAAAAAGATGTGTGATTAATACAGACAAGAATGGAAAGATCAATTATGAACAGATGCAAAATGAGATAAGCAAAGTCAAGAAAGAAAACAGTATATAGTAACTACAGCAATGGAAATGGAAATACATGCCAATAAAAAATTAAAAGCAAATATAATAAAATTGTAAAGATCAAACAAAATTCAAATGAAGAGATATGAACAGGTATTCCCCAACCTACTCTTTTGTGGAGGTGGGAAGTTCACAGATGTTAAACACTGAATATGTTCTTTGACTTTTTCAATACATTTGTAGGGTTTTTAATCTTCTCTAAAAAATACTATTTGTCATTTGGAATGGCTTTTTGGGAGAGAGAAAAGAAGGAAAGATATTTTGGATAATTATGGTGAAGTAAGAAATAGAAAATATCAACAAAAACTTATTTTTTAAAAAGAAAGGGGAGGGAGGGCGGCTAGGTGGTACAGTGAATAGAGAACCAGCCCTGAAGTCAGAGGGACCTGAGTTCAAATCCGGCCTCAGACACATAACACAAAAAACTAGCCATGTGACTTTGGGCAAGTCACTTGACCCCAATTGCCCTCCAAAAAGCAAAAATTAAAAAAAAAAAGAAAAAAAGAAAGGTGTTAGTAGCAACAAAAATGAGCTATTTAATACAACACATCTTTACTCATCAAACTATCATTACGAATGTAGTGCTTTAAAAAAAAGGTGGAATAGGGTGTATTTCAGTGTAATTACAAAGATAAAAGTCTTAAAGCAGAGAATACCTGTGTCAGAAAGCTGGAATAAAGAAGAACTTCCAACAAAAGGAAAAGAAAAAGGGCTATATTTTCTTAGAAACAAAGAAGATAAATACTATAAGGTGAGAGATCATCTAGCAAGTTTCAAGGAAAAAGAGACAAATATTGATGATTGGTGACTCACTGTTAAAGAGTACTGGGGCAACTATGTGTCTAATGGACATTAACAATAATAAGGTCTTCTGTCTTCCCTGAGAATGGTGGAGAACTCAACAAGAATTGTCAAACCTGATGACTATACTACACAATTTCTGCGATTCAAGTAAGCAAAAATCAACACTACCACAAAGAATCTGAAAAGTGGTGCTATACATTATAAAGTCTGGGTTAAGAAAATGAATACTTTTTTGAGAGGTACAATGAATATTTTCATCAGCACTACTAATAAAGTACAAGGGCTTCAAAAGAGAAAGACATAAGAATTTAATAGCAGTTGAGATAGTGTCTAAGAATGCATTTGGGATTTCTGGATGAGGGTTTAAAATACAGGAATAATGTGTTTTTTATCAGGGATAGAACACAGTTAACAAGGATTAATAAAAATTAATCTGGTACTGTAAATCTAGTTTTTAAAAAAGGCTTTAAGTTGAAAAAGGAAGGGAAGGAGAAAAATTACCTATGTGTATCACCAAATGCTAGATAATTCTAATATAGTTACAATGTAGGAAGAACAATAACAAGAGTTGGGCAGAAACTCACAGGTGAATAAATCCAAGAGCCAGAAGTAATACCCATGGTCTCACATATTTATACAGAAATGAACAAAGCATGGCTAACAAAAAGTGAATTAGAAAGCTTAACTCAAAAAGAAAAATGAGAGTAAAAGTACCATTGGAATACATGAATGAAATATGCATCAGGAAGCATCTAACCTTATTCAAAAGAAGGTAAAAGGTGGAAGGCAGTAGTAAAGCAGTATATATTATAAAGACAAATTCACATATGGAAACCCAGCCACCCTGATGCAAAAAATACTGAAGAGAGCATTCTGGTAAAGACAAGGCTGTTAGAAACAGAAGTATTACTGATATCAAAATGTACATTATACCACTGTGTCAAATTCAAATAGAAATGGGGGCCAATAATCTGTACATAAAGATCCCTGAAGGTCAAATATTGACTTAATTTTAAAATGTAATGTTACATTTGTTTTATTTCTATTTATTTAATTAAATATGTCCTAGTTACAGTTTAAGTATAGTTATGGCCACATTTGGGAGTACAGCAGGTATGTATGTAGCCTGCAAGTCTGACACCTTAAGACAGAAAGAGGAAACAGATGAAGAATTAGAAAAACAGATTATAAGCATGAATTTAAGTAGTGAATAGGTAGAGGCAGAATTTAATAAGTGAATAAATAGAGGTACAATTTAGTAGTGAAAGGGAACTTTAATAATCTGGACATTCTAATAAAGATGTACAGCTATTAAATTTCTTGATGTGCCTTAAAGATAATTTCATCTGCAAAGAAAAAGAACTAATAAGAGAAACTGCCATTCTGGATCTCATCACCAAGTAATCAGTTGCTTACTTGTTACAGCTGTGGGCTTGGCGTGTGTATGTGCATGTCTGTCTGTCTCTGTGTGTGTCCGGGAATTTGTAAAAGACAAGATATCCTGATATACAGCCTAAATTTTGGGAAGCAGACTTCAAGTCCAGGAAGAATAGGAAATCCCAAAGAATATGATTCTAAAGACATAAAGAGAAACAATTACAGTAAAGGGGAAAAAGATGTGCAGTCAAAAGAGATGAGTGTAAATACACTGAAAACTCCCCTACTACCTTAGATTTCTGAGATATGCATTCAGGTATGGATTAAGAGGATATTAAATTAAGAGAAGCACAAAAGTACAGCATGGAATTTAGAAGAATAGCAGGAATTTCAAAACTCAGGGTAACCCAAAGCTGGTAAGATATGCTAAGAACAGAAGATGGCAGTGTAGAAGCAGGAAAACTCCACAGCTCCCCCCATAACCACCTCAAATACCTATAAAATAAGACTCTAAACAAATTTTAGAACTCCAGAGTCCATCAAAGTACAGATAAACAAAGTTCCCACTGAAGGCAGCCTGGCAGGTGGGACAGGAAGGGCTCATTGCAGCACACTGGGAGCTGAAACCAAAACCAGCCCGGCCTAAAACCATGGATTGGCCCCGGTGTGGCCAGGACAAGCCATGGCTGGAGCTTTGAGGAGAGAGGATCACAGGCAGCTGTGGCAGTTTCCAGAATTATCAACCCATATGAAACAAGGACAAAGAGAAAGGCCAGTGGAACTTGGCTAAATTTGGGGGAGAAAAGCAGGTCTGGCCATCCACCCCCAGGGAAAGAAAGCAGCAGAAGCGGTGGCCCTGCTGCCACCTCCACGTTTCTGCTTCAGAAGCTCCCAGCCTGCAGACTGCAATGCTCTTGCCTTAAGCTGCCTGGATGGGGACCACAGTCTTGTGTGGTGGTCCTGAGGTATGTGAACAGTGAGTGAGCCAAAGCTGGTGGGAGCTGCAAAGACTGTGGCCTCCTAATAGCTCTGGTAGCTGCAAAAACTCCAGGAATTTGGGACAAAACTCTCCCTTCTGGAAGTAGAGTTCCACAGAGCTAAAAACTCAAGTAACTGACTGGCAACATGAGCAGACAAAGGAAGCAAAGAACAGCAATCCAACTTTAGATTCCTTTTTTGGGCACAAAAAGGATCAAAGCATGGAATGGGAGGAAGACAACACAGTCAGCCCATACCAAAATCTTCCAAGAAACACGCAGACTGCCTACAAGCCATAGATCAGCTTAAGAAGAATTCTGAAAACCAAATAAGAGAAGTGGAGGAAAAATTGGGAAGAGAAATGAGAATGATGCAAGAAAATCATGAAGAGAGTCAAGAACCTGACTGAAGAAAATAACACCTTAAAAAATAAATTAACTCAAATGGCAAAAGAGGCCCAAAAAGCCAACGAGAAGAATGCCTTAAAAAGTCAAATTTGCCAGATGGAAAAAGAATTTCAAATGCTTGCTGAAGAGAATAATTCCTTCAGAATTAGAGTGGAGCAAATGGAAGCAAATGACTTTATGAGAAATCAAGATACTATTAAACAGATCCAAACAAATGAAAAAATAGAAGGCAATGTGAAATATCTCCTTGAAAAAACCACTGACCTGGAA
>JAQQSW010005925.1:0-14070 GCA_028646575.1 Pseudocheirus occidentalis | reverse complement strand
GATCGCAGAGCCTGGAATATGATATTTCAAAGATTAAGGGAACTGGGATTAAAACCAAGAATCAACTACCCAGAAAAATTGAGCATATTGTTCCAGGGGAAGATATGGTCGTTCAATGAGGTGGAGGACTTTCAAGCATTCTTACTGAAAAAACCAGAGCTGAACAGAAAATTTGACAATCAAACACAAGAAGCATGAGAAGGTAAGCATGGGAAAGAAAACATAAGGAACTTGTCAAATTCGAATTATTTACATGAAGGGAATACAAATGTATGTATGTATGTATGTATATATATGTATGTATACTTACACATAGGTCCATATAGGAAGCTATATATGCATATGAATACATATCTGAGCATGTGTGTATATGTGTATATAGAGGGTATAGGATGAATTAAATGTAAAGGGATGATACTTTACAAGGCAAAATTCTGAGGTGGGAGAGAACTAAAATGAGAGGAGACAGGGAGAGACAAAATTGGATTAATCATCCCATAGAGAAGAGGCGAGGGATAACAATTACAATTTTACTTTCAACTACTCTCATTGAAATTGTCTTAGGGAAGAAATGGCATAAGCTCTAAACTGGGCATCATGCCACACAGAAAAGTAGGGGGCAGGGGTATGAGAAGGGGGAGGACGGAGGGGAGGGCAGGGTCTGGGGATGGGATGCTGGAAGCACACACTTCAGTAAATGGACAGGGACAGGGTAGAGAACAGAACAAGGAGGGAAGAGATAGGAAGGAGAGACAGACGATCACCGTCACAATATGTCCACTATGAAGATATCCTGTATAATCACACATCCATAGCTTGTATTGAACCGAGTGTCCTTCTACTGGGGGTGGGTGACAAGGGAGGAATCAAAAGAATCTAGAATTCAAAGTTCTCCAATACCTGCAACTAGGAATTAAGATACACAAGTGCTGGGATAGGGAGACCCTCCCTGCCCCACCAGAAAATAAGAGAGCAGAGCAGGGGAGGGGCTTTACAGTAGGATTGCTGTTTTAGGGTTGGGACAGGGGCAAGATGGGGAGAAAATGTGTAATTCAAAAATGTAATGAAAATGAATAATGTAAACAAGAAAAAAATAAAAAATAAATTTAAAAAAAAGAACATCAAACTTCCTCCAGTATAGGAAGGTGAATCTCAGCGAGTCTACTATCATCAGACCTCATCTGGAATATTATGTGCTGTTCTGGGTTTCAGAGTTTAATAACCATATTGATAAATTAAAGATGTCCAGAGAATGTCCAGAGAATAGCAACTAGGAGGGTGAAGAGTCTTGAGTCCAGGATATATCAATCAAAATTGGACATTTTCAGCAGAGAGAAAAATACATGAAAGAAAGATTTAAATTTAAAAACAAAGAAAGATTACACTGTGCTTTCAGCCCTGGCAGACAAAAGGAAGAGCAGTAGGTAGAAGCAGAAAAAAGTCTAATCTGGATTGATGTCAGGGAAAATAAAAAAAAACAACTTCCAGACAATTAGAACTGGCCACATTTTGAAGTTGTTAAGCAGAGGCTGGATGATAACTCTTAAGGTATGTTATAGTGGGGATTCTTATCCTGTTTGGATTGGTCTAGATGACCAATGAAGTTCCTTCAAATTCTCAAATTCTATAATTCTGTGACTTTGCATTCATCCATAATTCAAAGAAGAAAAAATAAGCCCTTACAGTGAGCAAAGTTTTCTCAGGGCCCCTAATACAGATAACATATACAGACCATGAAAAACTTTGATGGTCAATTAGAATATGCAGTTGATAAATGAAGAGATTTGTTTAATCTCTATGCATACTCCTAGAAAAATGAATTATCTTTACCTTTACACTTAAATGAGGCTACTTGTCTACATTCTTTGAGGGTTTTCAATGAAATGTGGAATTTTGTACGTTTATTTTTTACAACCACAAGCTCATTTTCATTACCTAAGCACTTCTTTGAGAAGCTGGCTGGCACTAGGAGTTATAAATAAAACAGTGATCAAAATTTTAAACCATATTGCAACAGTTTCTATCTTCCCTGTGTAATGATGCCCAGGAGTTTGCAGAATGAACCCATGGAAAAGTGGGTGTGAGCAATATTGCTATGCATTCTGGAAAGAAGATGTCTGTATCTGCATCTTCCTTAAAAGCTTACTAAGCCTTAATTAAATTTTACGGTGATCACTGGCTACTCAAGACCAACTCAAATTGAAAATAATTCTTTCATTTGTAGAAAGAATCTATTTTAAAGACAATTCAACTCAGGTTTCTTCAGTTTTAGAGGGTTTTAAGACAGATTTATAGGACTCAAAATTCAAAAAAAAAATTGGCATCTGTTACAAGTATAAAATTTAGTACTTAATTATTATAACTTCTTGGAAGTTGAAATAAATGTTCTATTTAATCAAAATTAATTCCATTGCTCCAGAAGGTATGCAATATCAAAATATGATACACGTATCATGTGCAACCATTTCAATTACAAAGATTGCTTAACCATGTAATTTGACAGCCATATCAGAGAGTATATCTTTAGTTAATCTGACACCAAGGATCAGAGCTTGCAATTGAAATTTCTAAGTTCTGACAACATACAAGTGACTGAATTTGTTTCAAAGTTAATTTAAAGAATCTACTTCACTTTAAAAACATACAGCCATATTATAAATGAATGCTAAGAAAATCTTTAAAAAGTAATTGTGGCAAAATATCAAGCAGACTATTCCCTGTAATGAAAAGGTGAAACTAAAGATACATGTTTTCAAACATTCTACTATACTAGAGCACTATTATAATATAATTCTTTATTACATGGATTCATATCCTTCAAATGGTAATTGCAGATACTAAAAACTTGACATGAAATAATTCATTAATAACACAGATACTTCTTTTTTCTATACATTAAAGGTAATAATATATGTGTATGTGTTTGATATTAAGATGACAGACAATGTCTAGAATGAGAAGAGTACTGAATCCCAATTTAAGCTGGGAATCTAGTTCATAAGTTATCATTTACTATTTCTGTGACCTTGGGCAAATTATTTCATTTTTCTTTCTTATTTCCACTCCTGTGAAATGAAGATAATAACAGGGTTGAAGCTAGTTTTTTGGGGGGGATATTCCATGCTTAAATAATGCACATAGTGTAAGCAGCACAGAAACAAGCATACCATACAGTTAATCTCTTAAGACAAATTCATTTGACAAAGGAACATAGACATATGATGCATATGAAAGTAGTGGTTTTGAAAAGGATCTGATAAGGAAATCATTGCATTATACAGTTGGGGTAGCAAGCATAAGCCATCAGATGCCTTCCTATTTAAGTAATCTTTAATTATTTACTAATGCTGCCATCACCCTTTAAATTCTAGCACTGTTAGGAAAACCTTAATATTCCCAGGCTCATTGTATTTCCAAATAATATTATCTGAGCAGCCTACCTTTTAGTATTATTGTGAAGAGCAAGGGAAAAGCAAATATGTAGCATTTAAGGAGACAAAAAATGTAATTTCTCCTAATTGCTTCCATTTGCATTTGTAACCCCCATAAAGTTCCTTCATCCCCTCCTTTGCCAAATAAGGCAAATGGGTTAGGTGATCTCTAAGCTTTCATATATTTCAGGAGGGAATGATTTAGGGAAAGTAGATAAGGTATAGAAAAGGGCTTTAAAAACAGAAATCATATCCAAATGCAATATATTATTAAAAGTGATCAATTTCATAGACATTCTGAGCTAGAATAGACCTTAGATATCTAGGGCTCTCCTCTCCTTTTACTGATGAAGAAAGCAAAGCTCAGGATTTTTTTTTCAAGACCACGCAGCAAATTACTGGCAAAGTCAGAGGTGAAATCCATTGCATTTTCCATTAAGTCACAGATTCCTTGAAATTTCCAATAAAATCCTACTATGTCACTATAGACAACTCTGCTTCTTACACTGACTTCTTTAAATCTTCCTCCAGAACCAGCTCCTTGCTTCCTAATGCTGTTCAGAAGACAACTGTATTGCGGTAGTTGTGTATTAAGAGGCAGTGTGGTATTAGACTATGGAACTCTATACTTAGATTCAAAAGTCATGGGTTCTGACCCTTGCTCTAACATGTATTAAACATTTGACTTTAGAGTTATTGTTTGAACTTTCTGAGTCTCAGCTCTGTTATCTCTAAAATGGATGACGTGATATCTATGTCACAAGGCATAAAGAAAATGCATTGTACCACAGAAAATTCTCTACCAATAAAAGCCTAGTCTTAATCCTAATATATTTATTCTGTTTGTGGTAATTTGTAGTAACAGCTCATTTATTTTCTACTACTCACCTGGGTAGAATGGAAGAAGTTTTCTCATCAAATGGACTGCTTGAGTCATTTAAACTCGATTTGCCTTAATTTTCTCAACTATAAAGTGGGGGTAATACCAACTCATATATCTCAGGTTCATCATGAGAATTGAATGAGATTATATATATAAGTGCTTAGGAAAGTGCCTGCAACAGAGAAGGTCCTTAATAAATGTTTATTTCCTTTCTTTCTTCAATATAACCCTCAGAGTTAGAGAATTTAACCCAACCTTGTTCCTTTTCAGATAAGAAAACTCAGTCACAGGGAAAGTAAATGAATTGATAACTAAGGACACACAGCTAGTTAATAATGGAGTCAATATTAAACCTTCAAACTTCTAACTTCATGTGCATTGTTCTTTCTAATAAATCATTAATAACACATTCACTTGGTCTGGAGCAAGACTCTACTTGGGATAAACTTTCTTACTAATGCCTGAAAGAAACGCTGATTTTCCTTATTTTGATCTTTTCCCTGTATTCTATGGTCATTTGAGGGTAGGACATGACAATTTAGTCATTATTTCCAACTATGTAAAGTCTTGAACTCTGTGTAAGCCATCTGAAAATTGTTAAATGCAATTTATACCCTAATGGGCAAAAGAGCTTTCATAATGGTAAATTGAATCAATTGTCTTAGAATGCCATAAAACATTTTTAAAGGAGAAAAAAAAATTATACCTCAGCAAAAATGCATCCTATTTCAGCAGTGGTGTCTATATGTCAACTGTTTATTAGTCAAGATTTAAGGAATAGTCCCCATTGCAGTGCATATTAAGTTTTATGATATTAAATTTGAAATCAGTTAATAACGGTTAATGTACATGCCAGAGGAGCTTTTATTATATGACACCTAATTATAAAACAGTCTTAAATATCAAGTGTCTAGGAATTATGTCAAAGTTTCCCACAAATACACTTAATTAGATATTTCTAATAGGGAAGATGGAATCATCTACAACTTTGATTTAATGTTATTCAAAGCAAATTTCCACTACACTGCTTTCTGTAGCTGTTCTCTACATATCTATTTTGGTCTGTTGGCACAACAGACATCTAACTAAATAGTTAGTCATGTTTATGATGCATTATTGGAGCTCTGAAGACTGTCAGGAATACTGTTATCAGAGAAAAAGTGGGCATAGATCATGAAAACAACAATTAATGATGTGTAGGTAATTTATAAGAATAATATTTTAATGGGACAATAAAATTTAAGTATTATGGATGATCCCCTTGCTCATTTGAAGTAGAGGAAAATATTGATGGATTGGTGTTTTCTTGAAACTTAATATCTTTGTTATACTCAGTGAAACTACATTAATTTTAAAAACAGGTTTGCCATTACAATAATTAGTTACCGTTAGTGAACAATGCAGAATTCAAGGGAATTAATACAACATGAGAGCTATGAAGTATTATTTCAGAATTTATTGTTGTTGTTCTTATGACGTTTCTTGGACCTTTGGTTTTTCCAAAGGTAATAAAGGTAAACTATTTACCTAATAAATCTTTTATTATAATGATATAAGGTTTTTATTGCTCTTCAGTGATGAAACTTTAAGGCAATGTACTTATATTTTTAAAGGAGTAGTTACCCATTTAAGTCATTAATACAATGCATATTAATTAAGCTCCTATAATATGTGATATATACTATTAGGCATTTGGGAAGGTACGTAGATAAATTATATAAGACCCATGCCTTTATGAAGCTTGAAATACAGCTAAGCAGATAACATGAGGGCAGAAAGAAAAAGAATAATCCAGGTTGGAATTTTATGGACTTGTTAGAAAAGTACAAAATGCTTTCAGATCAAAGAAATAAGAACTCACTACTCTCTTGGTGAATCATCTACTATTTTACAGAGAAAGCATTATTTGAGTGTGACCTTGAAGGCCAGATAAGATTTTCACCTGTTACTATAGGGTGGGAAGAAAAATGCTGAAAGCATGCCAACTATATAGAACAATTTGAGCAAAGGCACAGAGATGATTAAGTTGGGGCTGGGTGGGGAAAGAAGGACAAAAGAAAGGAAGGAAGAAAGGAAGGAAGGAAGGAAGGAAGGAAGGAAGGAAGGAAGGAAGGAAGGAAGGAAGGAAGGAAGGAAGGAAGGAAGGAAGGAAGGAAGGAAGGAAGGAAGGAAAGAAGGAGATAGCTAGGTGGCACAGTGGGTAGAGCACTAGCCCTGGAGACAGGAGGACTTGTGTTCAAATTTGGCCTCAGACACTTAACACTTACTTTGGGCAAGTCACTTAAACCCAATTGCCCTGCCTTCCTCCCTTTAAAAAGGAAAAAAAGGAAGGAAAGAAGAGAGGGAGGTGGAGGAACAATAATAGCATAGTAACAGGTAAGTGCCATCATTATCACCACTTTACAGTTAACAAAACTGAGGCTGACAGAGTTTAAATAATTTGTCCAGGGTCACACAGCAAGTAAGTGTTTGAGACCAGATTTCATTCTCATGTCTTTCTGATTCTAGCCAAGCATTCTTTCCCCTGTACTATCTAGATGACTCTTAACAGTGGGAGGGCAAGTAGTACAATTTGGATGAAGCATAGAGTTCATATTAAGGAATTAATGTGAAACAAAGTTGGAAAGATAGTTTGGACCTATATAGCATATGTCCTTGTATTAGAGACTGCAGTTCTAAACTTTCTTTAGTAGGCAATATAGAGACATTGAAGTCTTTTGAGCAGCGAAGTGAAGTGATGAGAACTGTGTATTAGGAAGATTAGGCTGGCAATGATGTGTACCATGTACTGGAGAGATACTGAAGGCAGGAAAACCTGTTAAGAGGCTATTTCAATAATCTGGATGAAAAGTTTTGAGTGCCTGAACCAGGGTGATGAAAATGATAAGGGTAACAAGGGAATAGAAGAGAGATGAGAAAGATAAATGGATAGAACTTTGTGGATTGTTAGATTGTTAGCAAGAAGGAAAAATCAAAGATATTTTGGTATTTATTAAAAATATTTAGCAAAAATGCACATTTAAGTTGTATGATGATCAATATCCAGTTAGAATAACATAATATTATGTGTAAAAATTCCAAAGATTTATAACAAGGATTTTATTAAAGTTATTGAACTTTTGGAAAAGTATATTAAATCATCTAATTGGAAAATAAAGGAATAATACATACAAGGACTTTAAAATAATAATAGTTTAGTGTGTAGAATAATTTCTGAAGTGGATTTTAAGAAAGTATGTGGAGGGAAAATAGTCTGGAACCATGAAAAAGAAATAAGAACTAAGATAAGCCTAATTCTCTGTTGAATGGAGTAATTTTTATTGGACAAATGCCCATTCTGATACATTTTGCTTGGTGGATATTTAACTGACTAATTATACACAGCACTAGTGAGTACAATTAACAGTGTAGCTACTGACTTAATCAAGGTTATAGATCAACCCATAAGTTTTGCATATTTGATTTAAAAAAAGGAAAAGTTATGGAAATCTGAAGATCTTCCCAGACCTTAGGCCATTTGTTAGGCTTAAATGGCTCTGAGAACCTTCCCTGATTTGAAAGTATACTCTGCCTCCTAATAGGCTGAATGTGGTCACATGGAAACTGTGGCAGGAGGCTTGTTCTTCAGGTATGCCCATGCCTTATTACTTTGTGATTGGGTAGTAGGTCAAGAGGGATGTGAAATTATCTGATCAGAGAGAAGGCTATATATACCCTGATGTGAGTTTTTGCTTTGGGGTTCACTTTGGAAAGAGTTGTGTGATTTGGCCAGATAAGACTCTGGGAAACTGTTGAGCCCCTCCAGCTTTGAAAAACCCAGATGTTGGTGCTTCCTTCTCTGAAATGTACATGGTAATTGACTAGGTATGGATGTAATGGTCAGACTACTGGAAGTCCATCTGCTGATTTGTTTCTTTGTCTACTTGTAATGTATGCTTGTAACTTGCCCGTAGTCTTGTTTGCATTCTCTGAAGTTCGGGTGCTGATTTTTTCTCCTGAACTAGGTAAATGATATATGTTTGATTAAAGTAAGATTGTTAACCCATTTTGAGTTGCTTTCCTTTAGAAAAGCAGATCGAAGAACCTGTGCTAGCACCCATCCTGGGTATGCTAGGGTGCTTGCTGATACACAAACACACACACACACACACACACACACATATACATACACATATATATATATATAGCAACTTTTGTACTGGTAGCAAAGAGCTAGAAACTAAAGGAGTTCTCATCAATTCAGGAATGAATAAAAAGTAAAGTAGAAACTGAACGTAATAGAATACTGTTTTGTTGTAAAAAATGTCATGAAGGATGGATTCAGAGAAACCTCAGAAAGCCAGTAAAAATTGATGAAGAGTGAACAAACATGAGAGAACTATTTATACAATAATACTACAATTTATCCAATAATGAACTAGCAAATACAAACTTTGAAAGGCCTAAGAACTCTGGCTAATGCAACGGTTAACTATGATTCCAGAATACTGATAATGACTTATTCAACCTAATTACTGACAGAGAGGGGAAGAATTCAAAAGACAGGGTGAAACATACATTTTTGGATATGAATAATATAGGGGTTCATTTTCATTGCTGCATATTTGTTCCAAAGGAATTGCTTTTCTTTTTAAGTTGAAAATTTTGAAAAACTGGGAGAGAGGGGAAAATGTTTGCTAAATAAAAAGAGAAAGTAGAAGAAAAATACAATAAGTGCTATTAGAATTCTGTCTAGCATATCTAACCATCGGACTTTGGTTCAGGGTAAGAGATCAAAGTTTTCAACTAGACCCATCTTTGTTCATCTATTTATTCAGGCAACATGTCTTGCACCAAAGAGTGTGAGAGTATGTGGCGGTGTGATGGATAGGGAAATAAGATGACAGTTCCCCTAACTTTATTAAATAAATTAAATGTATCTTAATAAATATGTATTTATCTTTAACTCATTGTCTCTACTTGCTATAGCTTGATATATTTAATATCATAATTTATTGTAAAAGTCAGTGTGGTATCACTGAAAAAGGACTGCACATGGGATCAAGAGAAACATGAGTTCAAATTATCTTACCTGTGTGTCCATAGGCAACTTATTTAATATCTCTGAGACTCAGTTTCCACAAATTTAAAATTGAGATAGCAGTCATTACTTCCCAGAGCTCTTTCTTGGCTCAAATGAAATTCCTGAAATTCTCTATATTTGACAGATGTAAGTACACCTTGGAAGAGCTAGAAAGCATAATAAAGGCCAACAATAGGATAAGAGACAGAGTAAAAATGATGACCTTCTCCGAAGTCTTTCTCATCTTGGTATCTATTTCCTTATCATTTCATCTACATGGCACAATCAAAGAGATCTCATATTTGAAAATGGGATGCCGCAAACAATCTCATTGTTTGATAATCATTAAGTACATAACTATTATGTGATTTGTAGCCCGGAGTTCAGTGACTCATAATGTGAAAGTATGGAACCATATAAACTGGAGTGAGGTCTCTGACAGAGACTGATCACTGAACCAGAAGAAAGATTCCAAAGAAAATGGTTATCTCAGAAGACCCTGCTCTTTGTTCTAAAGTGCCTGAAACCTAGGGCTGAGTATATTCTACAAGAAAGAAGAGGCATTCAGGATCAGAGGGAGTAGGACAGAAGGGACTTTTTTTTACTTGACCTATGGCAAGGTTTCTCAGTCTTCTCTAAAGAAATGGACAAAAGCCTAGGGATTTTATATGGACAAAAAGAAGGTGCTCTTTCCCTGAAAAAAGTAGCCAAGGATTTCAGCAAAGCCAGTAGTTCAGGACAATATTTATTTAAATGAAATCTGGTAAAATGCTACCAATTTGCAAAAATTACAGCTAAGCAGCATATATTGAAGAGTAGGCCTTTAGAATCTGTAAAGAGAATTGGGAAAAACATGAAATCCCTATTTCCTGAAAGAGGAATCAGTGGCCTCACAGATCTGGAGCACTGTAATATTGTCAAATGAGAAAATATTTGTAAAACACTAAGCACATTGCCTGGCACTAATCCTAATCCTAACCCCCTGTAGCTTTAGAAGCATGAGATGCTCTTACAAATGTATTAATTAACCATATGTGCTCCCTTTCTGCATACCCTGCCATGATTTTGCTCTGGCAACATATTTTCTTTATATATGTACCTTTCCATGTTCACTCTGACCAAACATATCCCCTTTGTGTCTGCCCTGGCCACATGCTATCTATATGTGTCCACTCTTCCTGATGATGCAGTGTATATCTGTTGGGGAGTTCACCCAAAGGCTTATTGAGGAAATTAGTTGTGGTTAAAAATGTGCTGTCACTCCTCATCTTACTGTGTTATTGTACCTTTTAATTTCCTATGCTTTAAACTGACTGTGTCCCCTAGCTGACGATAAAAGTAAATAAATTGGTAGGGGCATAGGAAGTGTCATTTTATGGATGCAGCCCCACAGAGAATCTGGGGTAGTTATCTGTGGGGGAATCTGTCCTCAGAGTTGAAATGGGCCCTCAAGTGCTATTAACATACAGCGTTTTTTAAACATTAAAGTATTGTATACATATCAACCATAATTATAATAGGAACAAATATTTTATTATCAATATAGAGTGAGAACTTTATGATTTCACATTCTTGAGACTGCTACAGTGCTTACTCATCAATAATAAATGTGAGGTAACTCAACTCACCTGGTGGTGGCAACCTGAGTGACAAAGTTAAAATTATTTGCCTCACCAGAAAATTGTAATAACTGCAATATTATAGTGGCATCACAATGAGGAATAAATTAGAAATTCATTTTTTTCTCTGCAATTAGAAACTCTTATTTCACTTTCTATTCATTAATTTCACTAAATTTGTCTTTTAAACAACTGAACAACTATTGAAACTTTATTATAAAAGTATTCATGAAAGTGATCATTTCATGTCATATATGATTGCTTTAGAAAATTGTTTGTGCACTATTTGTCGTTAACAATTTTTGTTTCTACTTTGAAAAATGTGATGGCATTTATGTCACATTTCAGTTTTTATTTAGTGCTTGGTTGTCTTTGGCATTAGTGTATGTGTATATATGTATATACACACATATATACACACATATATATGAATATATGCATTTACATATGTATGTATGTATATTGATATGTGTGTATACACCTGAAGTTTATCAGATAAGTTTGTGCAGATAAACTAAAACTATTACAATTGAGGTTCAGAAGGTCATCGTTAAGTGAAATCGTCAAACTCTAATCAACTTATGGTTATCTCAATCTAAATGTTTAATAACCTAGATCAAAGAAAAATAAATTATTCTTAGTTCATTCTTTGTAAAGAACCAAAATTGGGTAATGGGGGCTGTCTTTTCCAAATGCTCAATTCTAATCTCTTTTTACAAGTGCTATATCATTCAGTGTTTTAGAGAACCTCTTCATAAAAGTTTACTTTGGTTTGAGAAATGTTCATTTGATGCATAGTTTCAATAAAGTAATTACCTTTATGTCCTAGGATCATGCCATTAGTGTGCTAAACTCAACTCTACCTCCTGGATGCAGAATTCATCCCTAATCAAACCTGATGATGATACAATTTATCTACCCACATTTATAGAGTACCTACTATGGGATAGTAATTTTCTAAGAGATAAGAGATTAAAAGATAAAAATATCATTATCTTAATGTTTAAGTTTATGAATTACTCAGCAGAGTTTCTCATTACCAATCAAAAAATAAGTCTTAAGTCTATGTATTCCTAGAGGTGACTCCAACAACATATATGTGGATCACATCATTAATTTACTTGTATTCCTAGTGCATAGCAGAATGCCCAGCACATAAGAAACACTAAATGCTTGTTAATTGATGGACTGACTATGGGAAAATCTGTCAAGTTGGAGGTTTGTCTCAATACTCCTAGAAGCTTCTTTGTGTGCAATTTCTCTTCCCCACTAGAATCTTCCCTTCACAACCCCTTCCTCCTGCCTCCACACACATCTTTGGCACCTAAAGTCTTCATTATTAATGCCTCAGGTAAATGGCATTTAAATTAATGGCTTACTCCTTAAGACTATTCTATTTTCTATTGAATAGAGAATAAAATGTTTTGATCCCTTTGAAAAATATTTAAGGTAAAAAAAAATTAGTAGTTTGCAGTAATTATAGAAAACCAAATACTTCCCCCAGTATAAAATAAGTATATTAATATGGATATACACATATTTGTGACATGAAACTTAATTCTAAAACCTGATGTAAGTTATATCTTATTGGTATCAAAACTGGTGAGATCGGTCCTCAAGTTAGTTTTTTTTAAGTTGTCTGAATTATTTAGACAATCAACCTTAAGTAAATTAGTCATGTCATTATCAAATCTCCATTTAATTTTTATAAAATTTTATACCAGACATATTTTGACTAAACACAACATACTAGTTGATATCCACAGTGAAAAATTATTTGTAAATGTGTATTTTTTAGCTTTTTGTTTTTAATATTAAATAAAGCCTTCTTCCTTAAAATCATGTGGCTTAACAATTGAAAATATGTTTGAAATTTTACAAGTCTTTCATTTATTTCATCTTGAGGAAACAGCCTGGTGGAACAAAGAAAATATATTCATATGCTAATAGTTCTAACAAAAAAAGAAGTCCATACTTTTTTGTTTGTTTGTTTTTTGTATGGGGTAAGGTAGGGTAATTGGGATTAAGTGACTTTCCCAAGGTTACATAGCTAGTTTTCTGTTAAGTGTTTGAGGCCAGATATGAACTCATGTCCTCCTGATTCCAAGGCTGGTGCTCTATTCACTGTACTACCTAGCCACCCCTAGAAGTGCATACTTAAATGTGTGACCTTAAGAAGTGAACTTTAAAAGAGTCACAGCCAATATGGCAACATAGAAGCAGGAAAAGTCCATGAGCTCCCACCATAACCAACTCAAATACCTATAAAATATAACTCCCAACAAATTTTAGAGCTACAAAATGCACAAAGTGACTGAAAGACAAAAAAATATCTCTCACTGAAGGCAGCCCAGTGGGCAAACAGGAAAGGTCTATTACAGTGGACTGGGAGCCAAAACCAGGACCATGTGAGTTCCCAGTTTAAGCCACAGAGCAGCCTCAAAAAGTGGCTGCAGCAGACTTCAAGAGTGTGGATCACCAGCAGCAGCAGTCCTTTCCAGAATTATCAACCCATAAATGTGAAAGAAAAAATGAGAGGTCAGTGTAGAACTCTATTGGAACTGGGGTTGGGGGGAGGATGGAGGACTCCATTCAATCCTCACCCTCAGAGCTAGAAGTGGTGGGGTTGTGGCAGCCCTGCAGCCACCTCTACCGGTCTGCTTCAGAGCTCCTGGCCTGCAGATCTTGGGGGCTAAGTGAATAGTCAGAAGTTAAGCACTCTTGTTTTAACCTGTGTGTATATGGGTTGCAGTCTTGGTTGGTGGTCCTGAGGTGTGTGACCAGTGAGCCAGAGTTTGTGGGGTTGCAGTGACACAGCCCCTTAATAGCTCCAGCAGCTGTGAAATCTCCAGTAATTTGGGACAAAACTCTCCCCTCTTGAAGTAGAGTTCCATTGTACCACAGAGCTAAAAAGTCAAGTAATTGACTTGCAACATGAGCAAGCAAAAGAAACACAGCAATCCAACTTTAGATTCCTTTTGGGGGGGGGGCAAAAAGGATCAAAGCATGGAATGGGAGGAAGACAACAACGTCAGAATTCCTGAACCAAAAGTTTCCAAGAAAAATATGAACTGG
>JAQQSW010005924.1:0-14070 GCA_028646575.1 Pseudocheirus occidentalis | reverse complement strand
GTTTGACCAGGCCGGGGTTTCGGCCACGGGTCCCAGACTGATGCGAAGAGCCCGGTCTGCTGCGCTGCCTGTAGCAACAGATGTGCTTTCTGTCTTTTGGAGAGTTTTGGAGCTTGAAAATCTGTTTAGCGTCCCATTTTATGAGTTTTTTTAGCGTGTTTGTGTGGGAGCTGTGGTGCTTTGCTGCTTCTATGCCGACATCTCGGCTCCGCCCCTACGACTGGTAAGTATTAAGTGTCTGAGGCTTCATTTGAACTGAGGTCCTCCTGACTCCAGGGCCAATGCTCTATTCACTGCACCACCCCTTTCCTTCCATTCTTAACACACATGACACACCACCTCCTACCATTTCCTTTGCACTGGAATAAATTTGCTCTTCACCTTTGTTTTTATAGAATCTTTCTCTTCCTTTAAGATGTAGCTCAAGTACAACCTTCTACATTAAGCCTTTCTTGATCTTTTTCTCAACTGTTGGTACTCTCCCTCTCAAACAGCACTGTATCTAACTACTTTGTAATTATTTATACTTATTTTGTATACACTGGTTTATGCCCTTGTAGACTCCTGTATTAGAATGGAAGTGTCTTGCATCTAGCGGTTGCTCAATTCATTGTCTTTGTAGCTCAAGTGCCTTGCACAGTGCTGGGTACTGAGTTGGCTTTAGTAAATGCTTGCTGATTGTTACCCAAAAGACCCCTTATGACACTGAAAAAAGGTGTTGAGACTTGAAAAATAATTCAGGAGAACTGATCTCTCTTGAGGATGTAGCCAGAACATTTTAAAGTATTTGTTAATTTTGAAAATAATATATATGTGAATTTATGTAGTCAAATCAGTATTGGTGGATAAGATCACCATGTCTGTTTCCTGTGTATATAAATAGTAGTGTGGATATTTCAGATGGCATACTAGGAGTCATGCATAAAACTAACACAAACCTGAGAGATATTTTGGGATCTTCCCTGAAATGACATTATTTCACATTATTTGCTGAGTGTATGCAAGGGGGATTTTGTTATCCTTTTAAGTTTAGTTTCTCAGGATCCATGGCCATGACAATGTCTAGTTTCCAGGTGTTTGATAAAAAGTCCCAGAATAGCCCCAAGGATTCTAGATAGTAATTCCTAGAATCATAGTGACATACAATCCTACTGTGACTGCACCATGAGATGGGTGTGTGTGTGACATAATTGACATTTACTGTGCTTGCACAGAATGATGATATTGCTAAAGTTCACTTGTGGGCTTAATCTTGGAAAGATGCCTTCTTTGTCTTTTGCCCTATAAAGCAAGTGGACATTGGTCAATGAGTGGCGGAAACCATGGAGAACCCACAGGGGAAACTATGTGTGCCTTGATGGGCCCCTGTCAAGGCTTGAGGGGATTTGAAGGAGTTCACTGACTGTGTGTGTCTTGATTAATCCCATCAAGACTTAGGGGTAGTTGTCCCCCCTTCTCACCAGCCTCTGCAATAAGGGTGATTAGGGAATGCTGTAAGATTTGTGCTCCTATTATCAGCAACCTTTTGAGAAGATTAGAATGAAGTTGATTATCAACCCCTCCAAAGGTATCTGCCTGTCAGGCCATAACAGAGTGAACCTATTAGAGGCTGGAGTCCCCAAACTCCAATGCCTCTGTTACCTGTGTGTTATCTGTGAGATACTGAATTACAGATAATGCATGTGAGTAAGACATTAAAAATAAAGTCTGTGTTTTTTCTTTTTGTGGGTATTAAAATACGGAGCTAAAGCCTTAATATAATTTTAAGCCAACTGTCTTCTAACAACCTTTCCCCCACCCCCAACCTATTTTATAGACAAAGAAATTGAGGCCCAGAAATAGTGGAAGGAGGATTCAAGCCCAGTTGCTCTTGACTAAAAAAAATTAGCTCTTTCCACTATCCCACTCTGTCTCACTCTGCCGCCATATTCTTCTCCCCCAAAACCACGAGTTACACAGCAAGTCAAGATGCTAATATAGTAAATGTAAAAGAGGACTTGATTATTTTCCTAAGTCAATAGTATAAGTTGGTAACAAATTCAGATTAAATAGGCTCTGAGTAACAGTAAAGGCTTCATGAAGGAAGCAAGACATAGACTAGATACAGAAAGCTTCCATAATCACACAATGACTTGTTTTTAATGAATATTTGTTTTGTTAATGCAGCTTAATGAGATGAGTTGTGTTTTTGTACAACTCAACTTTTATCAGTGTCATGCACAGGTCTTATTCTAATTTCAATGGCAGTATGTCCATGAGACAGTTAGGTAGTGCAGTGGATAAAGCATCAGCATGGAGTCAGGAAGACTCATCTTCATGAGTTCAAATGTGACCTTTGGCACTTATTAGCTATATGACCCTGGGTAAGTCACTTCACCCTATTTTCCTCAGCTTCCTCAGTGACAAAATGAGGAAATCATTTTAGTATCTTTGCTAAGAAAACCCTAAAGAGGGTCACAAAGTCAGACATAACTAAAAAAATGATTCAACAGAAAAAAAAATAGATAAATTTAAATTCCATACCTTTGGTAGCTAAGAGAGCTAGATTTGGAATCAGAGAAGATACATTCATTAAGGGTTTCTGACTAAGGTATCTTCCAGCTCTCAATGTATGACTTTATGCTAATAATAGTGGTGAACAAAATGTTTTTATGTTTTGTTGTAATGTAATTTGAAAGACAAATGAAGATTAAAAATACACTTATTTTTTTAAAAGTCATCAAGAATCAAATGCCAAGTACACATATTATCATATATTAATTTATGTTTTCAAATTAATAATTTCAGTAGCTTTACATAGACATTATTATCAATACCATAAATCACACTGTTACTTTTTTGAAAGCATAACATTTTGGACAATGTTCATAAAATAATATCTCAAATATTGGAATATTGTATTTCTTATAATTATCTCACTAATTGTTATTAGATTTTCATTCTACCTTAACTATACTTCAGACTTTCAAAGATAGTTTCATCTGAACGGGCACTCCATATACCAATGCTAATGAAAATCCTTCTATCCCTAAGTAATCTGTTTCCATGAATTGCTGATGATGAAAAATTTTAAATTCATATCTTAGTAACCAACCTTTGAATGTCCACAGTTAAGCTGGTCCTCATATGAGAGATATATTGTTCATTGTCAGAATGGAAGAACTTCAGATCCTTGTGAAGATCCAAAAAGTTTTTGAATTACAGGCATAATATAGATCTTACAGTCAACTCTGTACTATGAAGAGACCTCAAAAGTGGAGTTTAGTGGGAGATATAAGAATAAATTTGGTGATTCTGGAAGATGCATTTGTTCCTTCTCTCAGGTGACCAATGTACCATGTAGTACAATGAGAAATTACTTACTTGTATCAGTAACTTAGAATTCTCTTAAGGGTCCTCATAATACAGCAATACTTAAAGAATTTTGAGACCTAGAAAAACTGGATATGAAAAAATAAAGCATTTTCCAAAGTGGGGAAAGTTGCTTTTTAAAGCCCTATCAGTGGTACATTGAAAGTATATAGTAATATATTTTAAGGGGAGGCGAATGGGCCAATGCATTTTCTTCTCATGGAAGATAATCACTTCAGATTAATTTATGTTTTAGTTGTCTTGTTTTCTTTCCCGACCCCTCCTGCAAGGAGCCCTAAGGCTTTTGCTGCCAGTGAGAAGCAAGAGAAAAAAATATTCAAGTAGAAGTTATACAATATGACAGTAAGGGAGAGTTGCCAAAGAGAAAATCAAGGGCTTAGAGACTGAGGGGGTGGAACATTATTTGGCACTAGGAACTTAAAGTGCAGGGCTTACTGTCAAAGGCTGAGAGGATAAAGAGTCATCTATGAATTCATCTCAAGATGGTGAATGAGGAAGAGAGAATTTGTCTTTCAGCCCTACCTTTGCCTATATTTTATTCCTTGAGTGAACTAGTCTTGGCATGAAACTGTCAGACGTCCCTGCCCATGGAGAGAACAATTAACTGACACATCAGAGCACCTTTCTCCACTTAGAGAGCTGATGTACTCACGATTACAGATTTTCTTTTCGTTAGTTTTCTTTTTTTCTTTGTCAAGCTAAATGCATTTTCTTTCTTCTAATTTTTTAAACATTTTTTTCTTTTCAAAATTTGAGTTATGAATTTTTACACTCCCTACTAACCCCTTCCTCACCCACTGAGAAGGCAAGCAATGTTTTTTTTATTAATTTTATATATGAAATCATGCAAAACATGATTACACATTAGTCATATTTCAAAAAATCAAGAAAAATAAAGTGAAAAAATTTAATTTGCACTGAGTTAATCGGTTTCCTCTCTGGAGGTGGATAGCATTTTTCACCACAAGTCCTTTGGAATGGTCTTAAATCATTGCATTGATCATAGCCCAGTCTTTCATGGTTGATCATCATTAAAATATTGCTGTTACTCTATACAATGATCTCCTAATTCATCTCACTTCACTTTATGTCAGTTCACAAAAGTCTTGCCATGGCTTTCTAAAATCACAGCCCTAATGATTTCTTTTTAAAGAATGTTTTTATGATCATTTTTCAATTAAATGTAAACAAAACATTTAACAGTCATTTTTTATAATTTTTGAGTTTCAAATTCTTTCCTTCCCTCTCCTAATCCCTCCTTGACAAGGCAAATATTTTGATATATGTGTAGTCTTACAAAATATGTGTTCATGTTAGCCATATTGTAAAAGAGAACACAGACCAAAAATAACACAAGAAAAATAACGTAAAAAAGTATGCTTTAATCTGTATTCAGACATGGTGGTGGATAGAATTATTTATCAAAAGTCTTTTGGAATTGTTTTGGATCACTGTACTGATCAGAATAGCTAAGGCATTTACAGCTGACCATCATGTACAATGTTCTCCTGTTTCTACTTGCTTTACTTTACATTCCTTCACATAGGTATTGCCAGGCTCTTCTGAAAGCATTCTGCTCATCATTTCTTATAACACAGTAATATTCCACAACAATCATATGCTACATCTTGCTGAGTCATTCCCCAGTTGATGAACATTCCCTCAGTTTCCAATTCTTTGCACCACAGACCTAGTAGTTTTATTTCTGGATCAAAAGGTATACACTGTGTTATAGTCCTTTGAGAATAGTTCCAATTTTTTCTTCAACATGTTTGGATCAGTTCACAACTCCACCAGCTGTATATTGGTGTCCCAGTTTTTCCAATCCCCTCCAACATTTGTCATTTTCCTTTTCTGTGACGTTAGCCAATCTGATAGATATGAGGTGTGGTAACTCAGAGCTGTTTTAATTTACATTTCTCTAATCAATACTAATTCAAAATATTTTTCATATGACTATAAATAACAGCTATTTTCTTTGGAAAACTTCTGGTTCATATCCTTTGGCCATATCAATTAGAGAATGCCTTTTATTATTCTAAATTGGACTCAGTTCTCTATATAGTTGAGAAATGATACCTTTATCAGAGGAACTGTAAAATTTTCACCTAGTTTCTTGATTTCCTTCTAATCTTGACTGAATTGGTTTTGCTTGTGAGGAAAAAAATTTAATTTAATGGCACCAAAATTATCTATTTTGCCTCATAATGCTTTCTATCTGTTGTTTGGAGAAAATTCTTTTCGTAAAACTAAAAGGTAAAGTATTCCATGCTCCTCTAATTTGCATCCCATAAATTTTGGTATGTTTTCTCCTTGCTGTCATTATCTTAATGAAATTATTGATTTTTTCACGTTTTGTTCTTTGACCCACTCTTTGTTAGGATCAGATTATTTAGTTTCCAGTTTATTTAATCTCTGTCCTGATGGCCCCTTGTTGAATGTAATTTTATTGTATTATAATCTGAAAGGGATGTTTAATATTTCTGCTTTTCTACATTTTGTTAGGAGGTTTTCATACCTTAGTACATGGCCAATTCCTATGAAAGTGCCATGTGCAGCTCAGAAAAAGCTATGTCCCTCTTTATTCCACTTCAGTTTTCTCCAAAAACACCGTATCTAATTTTTCCAATATTGTATTCATCTTCTTGACTTTTTTCTTTTGGTGTAATTTTTCTTGTTCTGAGAGGGCAAATTTGAGATCTCCCACTATTATAGTTTTACTATCTGTTTCCTCCTATAACTCATTGGACTTTTAGGAACTTTGATACTATATAATTTGGCACATATATATTCACTGTTGTCATTTCATTGTCTATGGTTTGTTGTTGAATCATTTCAGTTTTGTCCAACTTTTCATGACCCCATTTTGGGGTTTTCATGGCAAGGATACTGAAGTCATTTGCCATTTCCTTCTCTAGCTCATTTTATAGATGAAGAATGGAGGTAAAGAGGGTTAAGTGCCTTGCCCATGGTCACAAAGTTAATATCTAAGACCAGTTTTGTATCAGAATGAGTATTCCTGATTCCAAGTACAGTGCTCCATTCGCTGTGACACCTAGAAGCCCCCACGTTGTCTATGGTATCTTTTAGCAAAATGTAGTTTCACTGCTTATATATTTTAATCAGATCTATTTTTGCTTTTGCTTTTTCTGATATTGTGATTGCTGTCCCTCTTGCTTTTTTTTTTAACTTCAGCTGAAGCATAATATGTTCTTCTCTAACCACTTAGTTTTTACTGTTTCAAGTGTGCTTCTTATAAATAACATTTTTAGAATATGTTTTTATATAGAAATGGATCTGTGTGTCTCCCCCATCTCTCCTTAGATGTCTGTTTTCCTTCTGACCACCAACCTCCTTAATCTGCTGTCCCTTCTATTAACCCTGCTTGTCTTATTCCCTTCCCCTTCTACTTCTCTCTGCAGTAAGATAGATTTCTATACCTCATGGAGTATGTATGTGGTTTCCTTTATGAGCCAATTCTGATGAGAGCAAGCTTCATGCACTGTTCACCACTTCTCATTTTCTCCTCTACTATAAAGGCTCTTCTTTTCACACCTCTTTTATCTAAGATAATCTCCCCCATACTTCTACTCCCTTTTCCTTTCTTTGGTGTGTTCTTCTTTCTCAGCTCTTAATTTTATTTTTTCCTTGAAATCATCCCATCATACTCAACTCACTTTCATGCCCTCTGTCTATTCATACTCCTTCTGGCAGCCCTAAGAATGATAAGGTTCTTAGGAGTTGCATGTATCATCTTTCCACATAGGAATATAAATAACTGGACCTCATTGCATCTTTTATTTCTCTTTGGTGTATACTTTTTTATTCTTGTCTTGAGTTTTGAATTTTAAAGTCAGATTTCTTATTCAACTAATCATTTTATCAGAAATGCTTGATAGCCCCGTTTTTCAAAAATACCTGTATTGTCCCTTGAAGGAGTATGCTCAATTTTGCTGGACAGGTTATTCTTGGTTTTAATCTTAGCTTCTTTACCTTCTGGAATATCATACTGCAAGATGTCTGATCCTTTAATGTAGAAGCTGTTAGATCTTGTGACCCTAACTGGGGAATCCATGAAATTTGAACTGTTTTCTGACTTATTACAAAATGTTCTCCTTGACCTAGGTGTTCTGTAATTTGGTATAACATTCCTGGGAATTTTTATTTTGGGATCTCTTTCAGGAGGTAATTGATGAGTTCATTACATTTCTATATCTCTTTTCAGTTAGTTGTTTGTTCAGTGAGACATTTTACATTTTCTTTTATTTATTCTTTTCTTTTTTTGCTTTTTGGAGAGCAGAAGGCAATTGGGGTTAAGTGACTTGCTCAAGGTCACATGGCTAGTTTTTTGTGTTAAATGTCTGAGGCAGGATTTGAACTCAGGTTATTCTGACTCCAGGGCCAGTGCTCTACTCTCTGCACCACCTAGCCATCCCATCACTTCTTCTTTTAAAGGATTTTTTTTATCTTTAATGGATTTTTGTGCCTCTTTTGCCATTTGACCAATTCTGTTTTTTAAGCTGTTATATTCTTCAGTATTTTTTGTGCCTCTTTTACCAAGCTATTGATTCTCTTTTAATATTTTTTCTTACATCAGTTTCATTCCCCTACTCCCCCCCTCCATTTTTCCTTCAATTTTTTTATTTGGTTTTAAAAATCCCTTTGAACTCTTCAAGGTTTTCCTTTTCTCTTGTGGCCAATTCACATTTTTCTTTGAGGTTATGCATATAGGTGCTTTGATTTTCCTTTCTTTTTCCAAATTTGTATCTTGATCTTCCCTGTCTCCACAGTAATTTATCATGATAAGGTTTTTCCTTCTTCTAATTTTCCAGCCTATTTATTGACTTTTTGACTTTATGTTTGAGTTTTGCTCTGCTCTTGGGGTGACAGGGACACTGTTCCAAGTTTCAAGTTTTTTTTTTTCTTTTTGCTGCTGTTTTCAAAGTTAGTTCTTCAGATCTGAGAGCTGTTACTTCTTTCAAGGTAGTATGATCTAAAGATTGGTATAGTTATTGTTCTCTTTGTCTGTTCTCTGCCTAGAAAGTTTCCACAATTACTTTACTATGCCCTAGATCTGAGTCCAGGTTCCCTGTTCCTCTGTGGGTAAGAGAACTCTCACTTCGTCTGGTCCTGTAACTACAACTGAGCCCCCCTGCCCTCATCCTCTCTATTCTTGACCTGAGATAAGGGCCCTTTCTCTTCCTTGAGTGATCAGAAATAGTCTTCTCTACCCTTGAACTGTTACTAGCACTCCTACTCTCCCTGAAGCTATAAGAGCCAGAGTACTTCTGATACTTTCCATCTTGGGACTGTGTCCCCAAAGTCTGATGAGAAATGCAATGAAGTCTTGTACTCAGTGCCAGAAAAGTGTCCCTGCCAATCTCCTGATCATTTGTGTGCTGCCCCTACTGTCTGTGTGCTAAGAGCTTCTCAAGCTGCTGTCCTACTGAAGCCATCTACAAGGTGCATTCTGTACTGCCTTTGCTGTATTCTTGGGGCTCAGTCCCACCTTGGTGAGACAGACCTTTCTTCATATACTTCTAACTTATCTTGTAGTGGAAAATAGTTTTACTCTGACTTTTTGCTGGTTCTGTCACTTGAGAATTTAATTTGAGATGTTACCTTTGTATTGTTTAGAGGGGATTTGTGAAGAGTTCAAAGGAGTTCCTCCTGCACCATTAATGTTGGCTCTGCCTCTCCACATTTCCAACATGAGATGCCTCTTCTTTAAGAACAGGCCAGCAGCTGAGGGACCTGCCTCGCCTGTTCCAGCTAACTTGTAACCAGACAAATGGCCTGGCCGTCCCTAGAAGAATATAAACCTGGTAAGGAGCCATATCAGAAGCTGAGAGTGCTTCTTGGACTAGTATAGCCCAGATAGACACTTCCAGTCATTGCCTCATGACTTATGAGGAAATAGCCTAAGTGAGACAAACATCTGGGTGGAAATACTATATTTTGTTAGGAGAAGGGCAAGTCCACCAACAGAGCAGCTAGTCCATCAGTAATACCAATGAGTCTTCAAAAGTGTATTTCTAAAGAAAGAAGAGACATCCATACCCGCTGTTTGAGATATGCCGATAGCCTTGGCCTTGTGTGGTCTTGTGTGTTTCCTACAATAACCTCCCTGCTATTGTGTTTTAAGCTTGTGCTCAGTCCTCCCCATAAGAATATGTGCATTATTTGTGGGAGCCAGCATTCCAGTCTTTTGGGGGTGAAATGCCTGATTATTACTATGAATTGTGAGTAAATTATTTTTCTACAAAAAGCTAATTCAGTCTCTTGACATGGTTAAGCAGAAAAATACTGGGGTTTATGGGGTGTTTGAGGAGGAATAGCATCCTGGTTGAAGGGTTTTCTAAGTCCTTTTCAGGGCTGTTCATCTACCTTTGGTGTCCATCTTTACCCAATTCTCACCTGTGGCTCCAAGAAGCTGCAGCATATGTAGTGGCCACACCCTGTTGAACTATTTCAGCAGATGCGCTAAATCAGGTTGAAGATAATGGAGAGGTCTCAAGCCATTTTGTGAGTTAGGGGGGTGTCTTCCCCAAGTATATGAACACTTCCTCCAGGACAATGGGTGGATGAGAACTAATGGCTTTGTCCTACTTTTCCTTACTTAGATCTAATTCACAGATAGGTTAAGACATCACACCACTCATGGTGTTGGTCCTCCTTGAAACAATGGACAAACAACATAACTGGTCGGTGTTCATGAGCTATAGCTGAGGAGACAGCTTGCTACTGCTAGTATGAATGAGGGGTATGAGGTAAGACATATAGCTTGCAAAGTGATTTTCCTTAAATAAAATCCTGACCATGACAGTTCCCTACTCAATAAACTCTAGTTCCTTGTTGCCTCTAGGATAAAATATAAGCCTTTCATATGCTGTCCCCAAGCTACCTTTTCAGCTTTGTTATACATTACTCCCCTTCCTATACTCTACCATCTAGCCAAACTGTTTTTCTCTCACTTTTGTCCCTTGTGCAACTCAAAAATCTCAATTCATTTCTCCCCTCTAACTTTATTTGGTATGTGAGGGTAAACACACATTTCTTACTGTTTATATGACAGTTTTCTGGCAATTCTGAAGGTAAAACCGTAGAATCAAAATGTTTCCAATAGAACTGGGATCTCTGTCCTATTAAGCTAGCTATATTTGTTTTCTTTTTCTTTGGCTCATACTATTGGTAAAAACCGATTGACAGATGTGTCCATGCAAATTCTATTAAATCCCCATGGGAGCTCAAGTTCTCCACATGGAAAATGGATTATACATCTATCATTGTTCCTGTACTCTTGTTTACTCTCTTTCGCATAACTGGGTCAGAATAAAATTTAATTGAGATTTTGGAACTTGATTTTTTTGAGAAAGAAAAAAAACTGGAGGTTTTCCAAATGTATTGAATTTAAAAAAATTGTTCATTTAAAAGCTTCTTTTGGAAAAATAGAAGACTTAGGGACAAAAGTGAGAGTAGAACAGATGATTATTCATTGCTGGTCATTTATATTACATCAATGGTGACACTTTTTCCCTATCAACTGCAAATTTAGCCACTTAATATTACAGACATCCTTATAGAGTGTTTATATACTGAGTTAGCTTTTATATGTTATATTATCTTATACCCATAGTTAACGGGCACATATATTTTTAGAAAATAAGCACAAAATTCCTAACTTGAATAAGTCTAAGGAATACACCACAATGAATTAAGAACTAACAGACAAAACTGTTATTGATCCTTTTTTATTAAAAAAATCTATTTAGATTTTAATAAATAAAAAGTCTAAAAAGTCACCTCATTATGAGAAAGATTGTTAGGGTTACTAAGTAAGTTATTCTGTTTGATACATATGAAATTTTGCAGAATGAATACTCTTGAGAGTAAGCCTGATTTCCTTTTTTCTTTGTATCCCATATAATGGGCACAGTGGTGGGTATACACTGAATACTTAATCAGTGCTTGTTGGATTAACTGAATGAGTTATCATAAGAGAGTTAATTTATTAATTTACTCAGTCTTTTGGATTGATAACTCTCTACTAAGTTAGACTATATTCCACAATAATATCTGCCTTTACTTTATGTTGCCAATGCTCAAGTATCCACTGAGTGATATTTCAATTAAAGGCAGTGACCCAAAAGGGTATCCACTTCTTGAAGTGATGAGATTAGTTACCAGATATTTTCAGATACAGAATCAGGGAATCACAGAGAATACCCTGACTCTTATTTCTGTTAGAAACAATCATTGAAATATCAAATTTCAAGGGACAAAAGAGAGAAACTAATTCTATCCCTCTTCTCAGATTTACAGATGAGGGAACTGAGACTTAAAAAGTAAGATAGCTTGGGGCAGCTAGGTGGTGCAGTGAGTAGAGAACTGGCCTTGGAGTCAAGAGGACCTGAGGTCGAATTTGTCCTTAGACACTTAACACCCACACGCCCAACGCCCCCACCCCAACATCAACAACTAGCTGTGTGACCTTGGGCAATTCACTTAACCCCAATTGTCCTAGCTTCCCCCCCCAAAAAAAAAGCAAAAAAAAGTAAAGTAGCTTTTGAGTTGTTACTAATAATATTTAACATTAATATAGCCATATATGGTTTTCAAAGAGCTTTACAAGTATTATTTTATCCTCACAATAGATCTTTGGTGGTAGGTACTGTTATTAGCCTCATTTTATTCATTAAACTTAGGTAAAGTGATGTGAAGGGTTACATAGCTAGTAGGAAGATACATGGAAGATACATGTGCAAAGGCACAGAGACCTGCTGCATTTGGGAGCCTTTTAGCAAACCAGTATGGCTAGGATGGAGAGGGCATTAAGAGTAAAGAAAAGAGCATAGAATCAAGACTGTGGAAGGCTTTAAATGCCAGATTGAGGAGTTTTTTTAAACTAATCTAAAAGAAATAAAGAGCCTCTCTGGGGACAAGAGTGACATAATCCCTTGTACCTGAGGCACACTGATTTTACCCAAAAGGATAGATAGGTGCCGAAAACATGCAGGCCAACGAGAAGGTCTTTGTCATAGTCCCTGAGTATGAAAGGAGGAGTGGAGGTATAGAGGAAGACTATGAGCCAAAACCCTGAATTCCTTATGAAGGGACAGAAAATTTCCTGGAGGATGAGAGATGATTATGAAAAGGATCTGACCTGAGTGATACAGATAAATGGAGTGAAACTCATAGGAGTAGTGTTGAGGGATAATGCAAAAGGATGGTTTAGAAGTGCTAGATGAGCAAAGGAGGATGCTTTCTCCTTTTGCTAACCCACTGCAGCAGGAACGAGAGAGGAGTATGCAGCATGAAAAGATAACTATGGATACAGCGTCTTTGGAAGAAGCCAGATTTCCTTTAATGCAAACGGCAGAAAGCATGAAGAGATTAAGGTTCATTGGAAGCTTTTTAGTAGAGCACAGGTTCCATAGTGCCTAACTGAATAGGAGAATGAAGGAGAATGCGGATTGTGGAGTAGAAGGATGAAGTTGGACAGAGATGGAAGTATGAGCAGATGTAGCCAACTTCATCTCAGCAGATACTGACTGAATTCTAGGGGTAAAGTTGATTTTCTATTATAATATTTTAGTCTAGTTTGCTCCATGTTCATTTTCCTAATTAGTCTGATTTCAAACCCTTCCCCCATATTTAATTATATTCTACTAAATAATATTGATAAGTAAACCTGTATCTATATCAAATGAAACTTAATGGATCTGGCAATGCATTAAATTGTGTTAAAACAGGTGAAAGTCGTAGAAATTAGCTGAATGATAATGGAATCATGGCTTTATTTTCAACTCTTGTGAAATTTTAGAGATTTCCATTTCCATAGTATCTACTAGCCATTGTCAAGAAATGGATAAGATGTAGTATCGTTGTGCTTTAGCTTCTGAAACTCTCTTAACCTACAATATTTAGAATTTAATTTGCCAAGTCCAGGGTCACCCATCCATCATTGGTGTCTGAATTAGAGCCAAACAGGTTTATAGCCAAACTCAGATGAGGATTTCACTCTCAGATCTACTCTCTGGAAGGTCATTCTATGCCACTAGAATCATTACTAAGCATTTTCATCATGAATACCAAACATAGAAAGTCATTTTACAGTTCTAAAATAATATTTTCTAGCATGTCAACATCAAGTAATAAAAGAAAGGCTTATTTTGACAGAAACAGAGAGAGGACATGACTGGAAAAAGAGTGCCCCTCACAGGGGAAAAGAAAACCAAACCAAACCTGAAATTGCACTTTTCAGCTAGTGTATTCCTAGATAGAAATTGATTACAGAAATGGAGCTTGAAAATACATTTGTCAAAATAAAAAAAAGCAAGGAAAATAGTAGACAAGCAGTTATTTTGATGCCTTCTTTGAGTTAACTTTAAGTTTAAAATAAGTTATTGGTAAAAGTTATTAGTGCTATTTTAGTATTTCTTCCCTTGAAGAGACAGAAAAAAAATACTTATTTGAAAAGATAGTCTTCTGCCTCATAAGTATGCTTAAGATGGGTTCATTTCTTTTCATGACAGCTTCCTTTACATAAAGTAAATATCTAGTATTATGTGCATCTAAAATATAGCTACTAACTAGAGTACATATTACATATTATAGTACTATGTGTATCTAAAATATGGCTATTAAACACAGCTACTAAATAGTATTATATGTAACTAAAATATAGCTACTAACTAG
>JAQQSW010005923.1:12500-14070 GCA_028646575.1 Pseudocheirus occidentalis | reverse complement strand
AGAGAGAGGGGGGAGGAGATAGAGATAGAGAGAGAGAATTAGATCCAGAAAAACACAGAGAGATAAAGAGTGATTGAAGAATTGAGCTTCCAGAGGAAATAGGAGAGGAAGGAATTAAAAACTCAAGTGCCTGGGTAGGAGAGGAACATGATTGTGCCAGAGCCTGCAGTTTGAGTACCTGTAGATCCTCCTCATGACTCATGGATGTGTCAGCGTGCTGCCTGTTGCCTCTATGAAATTGCAATTGATCACCCTTTTAAAATTCTGCTTCAATACTGAATTAATATTTAATTATTTGCAAATATGGAGATTAATCACCAATTTCTTTTTCTTTAGACCACTTTACTTAAATTTTTCATTTATGATTTTCTTCTTGCTATTGCTGAATGCCTGAAGCAGCTTCTTTCCAAGGTCAGACTGCCTACTCTGTATTTATGTTCTTTTGAGGAAACCTTTAATGACTTATCTGGTTTGTTTGTGAGTTTCATTTTCTTGGGTCAGGCTTTTACTATCAAGCTTATGTTTCTATATAAAGGACTAAAGGAATTCGTATATCAACATGAGTTTCTTTGGCCTGTCTCTTCAGTTTCCAGGCCTCCTTTCTCCTCTGGATATTCATGAGCTTTTCTTTGTTAGTGGACCCTCCATCACTGTAGAACTCTTGGGAACTGCCTTTAGACACTGTTTTATTGTCGTTGCTGTTGTTATTTTTGGAAACAGAAGCATCTAGGGGAGCAAGAATTTTGAAAACATCTATTTAAAATATTAAAAATAGGGGCGGCTGGGTGGCCCAGTGAATAAGCACTGGCCCTGGAGTCAGGAGGACCTGAGTTCAAATCTGGCTTCAGATACTTAACACATACTAGCTGTGTGACCTTGGGCAAGTCACCTAACCCCAATTGCCCTACCTTCCTCCCTCCAAAAAGAGCAAAACAAAACTATTAAAAATTAAAAGTAATTTTAAAGTATTCCCTATAATGATCCCAATTATAACTTATTTCTTGAATAATGACCTAGACTCTGAAACTGCATTACTAATTGCTAAGCCCATCTAAGAAGAACTCCAAAGAAATATCCTCCGGGATTCTTTGACTGTTTCAGAAATGTGGACACATGTGACAACTTTACAGTTTGTAATTTGGGAAGCACTTTATGTAATGATATCCTGCTTAATTCTGGCAACATCTCTAGCAGTTTGCCAAGATTTTTTTTTATGTGACCATTTATTTACAATGGCATTGAAGGTATAATCTATTTGAGCAAAAAACAAATACTGAAGATATATTTTTTACCAACTCTATGCAATAAGTACATGCTTATTTATGTGGAAAAGTATAAGAAAGAACATTTTTCCTACTGATGTTTTTGATAGAAGACACTGATGTACATGGAAGTTTCAGAAAGAACAAAATCCAACTATATTCATTCCCTGTCTTAAAAAAAATCTATTTCAAGCTAAAGTTAGCCATAGGTTAGCCATCGCAAAGAGGAGTGCCACCTCTGTCAGAGACTAGAGGAAAAGAGGAAAGGAAGAAACAGTGAGAGATGAGATTAAAGTGTTGTGAGGCGT
>JAQQSW010005923.1:0-10000 GCA_028646575.1 Pseudocheirus occidentalis | reverse complement strand
CTGTGTCCTGATGCATTCTCTACTGCTCACAAATGTGCCTACATCTCCTGCATTCTGAAAAAAACCTACCTTGACTCTTCCATCCCCACTAGCTGTCATCCTCTATCTCTTCTGCCCTTTGTGGGCAACACCTCTAAAAGCCACTTTCTGTCCTCCCAGTCTCTTCTTAACCCCTTGTAGTCCAGCTTCCAACATTATCATTCCAGCAACACATCTCTCTCCCAGGTTACCAATGATCTCTCAGCTAGCAAATCCAGTGGCCTTTTCCCAGTCCTCATTCTCCTTGACTTCTCTACAGTTTTTGACACTGTGGATCACCTTCACCTTCTTGCTACTCCCTTGCCTTTAGATTTTCTGAACACTTACTTTCTCCTGGTTTTTTAGCTTTTGATAGATCCCGCTTCAGTTCAGGCCTTTTAATTCTCATTTGCCTCAGTGCCCTGAGTCCTAGGGCCTCTTCTCTCTCTGTACTACAGGCTCCCATGGATTGAATTTACCATCTCTGTGCTGATGGTTCTCAAATCTACACATCCTGCCCTGGACTCTCTGCTGACCTCCACTTTCACATATCCAGCTGCTTCTTAGAAATCTCAAACTGAATTTCTAGAAGAGATCTTAAACTAAACACGTCCAAAATAGAAATTATCTTTCTCCTTAAGCTGCGTCTTCCCTACTGCTATAGGACGGTAACACCATCTCCTTATGCCTCATGCATGTCAAGGTATTCTTGACTCTTGGCTCTTTCTCATCTTTTGTATCCAACCTATTGCCAAAGTCTGCCCATTTCACCTTTGCAACATCTCTTCAATGCACCTTTTTTTCTCCTCTGACATCATCATTTTATTTTTTTTTTGACACTGTCATTTTAAAAGGGAAAAATAAAGAAGACTTCCTATACATGGCAGTCTCTTGTATCTATAGCCATTCTCAGACAAGGTCTTGACTACTGTTTGAGGCTCTGGTCCTGGGAAAGGTCCTTGAGGCAATCAGCCTCACATATGGACGTTTGGCAGTTAGGAAGGGCTACAGTTTCTTTTCTCTATGATTTAATTAAGCCATGCCTCCACACAGCCCCAAGCTCAATATATCAAATCTATAACATCCCTTAGCTAAATCTGGAATGAACCCCAGAGGGCATCTATTCCAACCTTCTTGTCTTTCAGATAAGAATCAGAAAGATAAAATTATTTGCTCCAATTTACACAGATAGTTGGCATCAGAGGCACAGGATTTGAACACAAGTCCTATGATATTCGATTCAGTGTATTTTCCATTGTATTATGCTGCCTGCTAAGGAAGAACTGCATGTAATGTTGTTGGTTGAGACAGAATAATTACTTCATGGTTTTAGGGGAGGAGGCTTCCAAATCCTATCCCCAAGAAGATTAGGCTGTAGGCCCATAGATGGAGCCAGTGATAGAGAAAAAAGGAGGAAGCACTGGGGCTGGAGCCTTGGTCTGATTGGAGACCCCAGCCCCATGCATGGCTGGTAATGGAGGTCTCTAACATTGCTGTCAGGGCATAGGGCAGAGTTAGCAAGATCTCTAAGTGATTCAATACCTCTCTACTCTTTAGAGGAGTTGATTCTAGGACAAGCAGGCCTACGACCCAGTCCCTTAGTGGAGTTGGGACAGAATTCCTACCCTGCCTGTTTAGGGGACTGAACAGGCAGCAGATGGTAAGGCACCATTCTTGGTATTTGTTAAGGCTCCCACTTGCCTGGGAATTCCCTGACAATGGAGGGCTCCCAAACAACTACAATGACAGAGCAGAGTAGCAGTGGGCCTTGGGACAAACAGTAACTCTAATGGCTGTGGGGGATCTCCAAACCCAATATATTCACTACTATTCAAGCCAGGGGACTCTTTATTGACTCTTAAGCACTAAAAACAGAAGCTGGGCATGACTGTTATGTATGAGGGAGCCTCAAGCAAAATCTAATGCCTAACCCTAAACCCAAATATTTTTTTAATCTAATGACAGGTTATCACAGTGACAGGGATGGTATCTCAAATTACCCTAACTTAGATAATTCATAGCAGGGTCTTTTTGTTCAGATTTTAGAATCTTCTTCTAATGTTATTGTTCTGCCACTCATTCTCAGCACTTACAATTAAAAATGGATCTATCTTCTTTTTGGAGGGGGAAGGCAAGGCAATTGGGGTTAAGTGACTGACCCAAGGTCACACAGCTAGTAAGTGTATCAGGTATCTGAGACCAGATTTGAACTCAGGTCTTCCTGACTCCAGGGCTGTGCTCTATTCACTGTGTCACCTAGCTGTCCCAAAATAGACCTATCTTATACTAGATGTGAGGATATTGTGCTGGAGCCAGTTTGAACTAGCTCAGCTGATTGTTAAATTATTATTGTGAGTATTTATAGCTCAGAAATTGGCAAATGCTACAAATCAGGATTTCATTTATTGTTTTGTTAATTGTCTGGACTTAAAAGAATGGTACAGAAAATGTTACTATTTTCAGATTAAACTTCAAAACGTGCAATGGGCACATTTCCCCCCCAAAGCGTTAGTTGTTAACCATCTACCAGCACATCACTGAATATACCCAAAAAACACAAGATCTAGTCCCTGTGGCCATTATGCTCATGGAATAGTGATACCTGTGGCCTCCACTGCCTGAAGGCTTGGTGGGTTACATTTCGTTCCTCCCAAGGTTCTCTGGTGCCTTTCATGGGATTTGAGGGGCATCCAGGCTCTTTGCCAACGGCTCTAATCTCCGCTGTTGTTTTCTCCATTGTATATTTCTCAATATACCCGAGTTCCATTTAACCACTTACCAGTTGGATTACCTTTTGTGAAGAAATATTTACTTCAAGAGTCACAAGAACAAACATCCGAATATCCCTCCCTGCTCTGATGGGCCGGTCACATTGTCCAAATGCCAAAAAGACAATTTTATAGAGAACTCATGCAAAGAAAGCATTGACACGGCGGTCAAAAGCAATACAAGGACACTCTCGAGGTCTCCCTAAAGGACTGTGGAATTGATTGCTTGACATGGGAGACACTGACAAAGACAGCCCAGCGTGTCATGCCCAAGTCAAAGAAGACTCCACGCTCTATGAGCAAAGTAGCTCAAAAGAAATAGGAGACGTGCAGATTTAGAGAATCCACCCCAGGTGTTCACATGGACTGTTTGTGTTTGACCTCAGGTAGAGCATTCCAAGCTTAGATCGGTCTGATCAGCCACAGCTGGACACACTGTGACAACCCCAGCATAATGATGTCATTTTGGTTCTCTTCAAGACCAAAGGACAACAACCAGTTCTGCGGAGGAGAAGGGAATTAGGTTCGCAACTTAACTCAGTTCCTGTATCACACAATCCTGAATTTTAAATCCAAAGCCAGGGCTTTCATGCTAAGTTAATGATATGTCCAGCTTAGAAATGTGCCTCCAAGGTCATTATGGCTAGAACTCTTAGACCCAATAGAGATTTCACCACCTGCACCTAGCAGTGCAAGGCAGAGGAATTTCTACCAGCATCCTTCATCCTAGGAGCGAGAAGGATAAGTGAAATAATTCAAAACACCAACCTCAGCCTGATTCCTGGAATCACAAGGAAAAGAACAGGAGAGGAGGCGAAGGTGGCCATTCCTTCCATCCAGTCAGCTCATAGTGTCTACACTGGATGATTACTACCTCCACCATCTCTGAACATCACTGTGGGAAAGAAAGTGTCCAATTCTGGAAGTTTGTAAAGAAGTCTGTTCCAACCACACAGTCTAGCTAAAGAGTGCTCATGTGCCTGTGATTTGGGGTGTGTAGCACATCCTCTCCCAGAAGCAAGATGCCTCTGTATTAGGTGATCTGAGCATGTGCAGAAAGCCCAGGTTACACCCACAACATGATTAAGGGGACAGCAATTAAAGAATTTATTAGAGAATACCTTACAGCATCATCTAAAGCCATTTCACCTAAGTCTCCAGCTTATCTTTCCAGAACAGTGGAAAGATCAAGATGTCACAAGGTAGAGGAATTTCTACCAGCATCCTACATTAACTAATTGTTCTTGCTAAGTACGTGTTATGCTCTGCTGCTTCTATGCTCTTGAAAAACAAGGTGCCGTCAACACCCTCTGAGTCTAGAAGCACAAAACAAACACCCAGCTGCCACGGACAGTCTGCATTTGGTTTTTGCTGTTGTTGAATCACGTCCAGCTCTTTGTGAGCCCATTTGGGGTTTTCTTGGCAAAGACACTGGAGTGGTTTTGCCATTTCCTTCTCCAGCTCATTTACGTAAGAGGAAACTGAGGCAAATGGGGTTAAGTGACTTGTCTAGAGTCACGCAGTCAGCAAGTCTCTCAGGTCAGATTTGAACTCAGGTCTTCCTGACTCTGGGTCAGGTGCTCTATCCGCTGTGCCACCTACCTGTCCCTAAATACAACCTGCATTTACTGCTCTAGATATGTATTATAACTCCCAGAGAAATGTATATTCCTCAAAGGCATATATATATATTTTCCCCTTTATTTCCCCAGAGGTCTAATACAGAGACTTTAATACTTAGTATTTAATTTTCATTAATGTTTAGGAAATGTTTGTCAAGTTAGGTTATCTAATCCAAGGTATGTAATAAATAATATATTCAGTCTCATAATAAGTAACTATATAATAGTTGGGCAGTTAGGGGGTACAGTGAATAGAGCACCAGGCCTAAAGTCAAAAAGACTCATATTCTTCTCTGCCCTCAGGCACATACTAGTTGTGTGACCCTGGACAAGTCACTTAAATCCTCCTTGACTCAGTTTCTTCATATGTAATTTGAGCTGGAGAAAGAAATGGCAAATCATTCCAGTATCTTTGCCAAGAAAAACCCCCAAAAGAGTCACAGCGAGACATGAGTGAAAATGCCTGCATGGTAACAAAAGCGGACTGGATTCAGAGTAAAAAGGTAAGTTCTGGTCTTTCCTCCACCATTTATTAGCTGTGTGAACCTTTCTGAGTCTTATTTTCCACGTATATAATGACAATAATCCCAACCATGCCTACTTCACAGGGCTGTCAGGAAGAGCAAAAAAGATAGCATATGGATTAAGTGTCATGATTAATAAATTTAATGTAGCTCAAAATCAGTAGCATTAAGATAGTCAAAGGGAGGGACTGCTGGAAAGGACAAAGAACAATGCAGGTCAGAGTTAAGAAAGGTTTCATGGATAAGGAGGAACTTATCATGATCTTTGTAGATGGACAGTAAATTCAGAGCCCAAACAGATCCAATGGATTTTCTATCAGCTCCTATGGCCGCAACTTCATCAGCTGGGGACATAGAAACACCACCACTGTATACACACACTTTCCATCAGAAGAGTATAACTAAGAACTGACTGAATTGAGTGATCCCAGCAAAGCAGTAATCCAAACATGCTTTTAGAAACAGAACGCAAGCTCCTTGAGGACAAGAACAATTGCATTTTTATCTTTGTGTCCCCAGTGCCTAACATAAAGCCTGACAAGTAGTAGGTGCCTAATAAATGTTTATTGTATAGAAGAAGAAAGAAACTCAAGGTAGAAAGAGAAAATAGAATGAGAGAGAGGTAGGAAAGAGTTGAGGGAGAAACCATCCAAAGAGAAGGAAAGCGAGGGAAAAGAAGAAGAAGGAAAAAAAAATGCATCAGGTTATAAAGAATATGAGTTTTAAGAAGCACAGACTTGCTGGTAAAAGTTTTTCAAACCGTTAAAAATTTGCAATGAGCTGACCCATAGACCAGACATTGGGAGACAATGCTCTCGAGAATAGAGCAACTACAGCTAATTCTGGCTCTAACATCTGAGCACCACTATTTTTATATCCTCCTGGGAGTTATTCCACTGAAGTTTTACTTTATTACCATACCCAGCTTTATGTGTTGGATATAAACCCAGCACACCATATAACAAAAACCCAAGTGCTGTTTCAATGTTTTGTTTTGTTTAATGCTATTGCCAAGGCAGCAAAAGTATAGCCATAGATGCCCTGTCTTTGCCTAATTCATGCAATCATAGAAATTAAACAAAAAGCAATAGATAGATAGATAGATAGATAGATAGATAGATAGATAGATAGATAGATAGATACACATCTGTATGTGGGGAACAGGAGTATGTTCACGATGAACACGTCATTCAAGGGAGGATGTCTACGTCACACTAAACCAACAGTTAACTCAGTCATTAAGCAAAATTGTTGTCTGGTCAAAGGACTCAATGGCTGTAATTTATAACTGATTTCTTTGCCAACTGGTTGACTGAATAGCAACAATTTTAACATCATGCAGACATATTTCAGTTTCCTGAATCACAGATGCAAATCTAAGACTTCAGATAAACAAGCACGATTTTGTGAGGTAGGGCACAATATTGGAGTATGATCATCTGGATGCAAGTTGTAGCCATGCTACCTGTGTGACATTGGGCACGTCATTTAATCTTCCTTACCCTCATCTGTAAAATTAAACTATTAGGCTAGATGTCTGCTAAGGCATATTTCAGCTATAAATATATGATCTTATGATCACTTTAGGACTCAGTTTGCCTATATGCTTGTAACAGAGGCCAATAGGAGCCCAGTCCTTGGACCATCCTTAATGTGCTCTGCCTGCTCATTCCAGCACTGTGTGATTTAAGGAGCTTGTCCCTAATTCTGAGAATGTACAGATATTCTATTTTCTGTGTGATGATCAGAGAAGACTTTTAAGGGATGCCAAACCATAATTGAGCATGCATACAAAAAGATCCTCTGTAGGAACTCTATCTCTCTTTTCCCAGCAGTTTTCAGGTGAGTAGGATGAGATGTTCTGAGTCTCCCGATGGGTGACCATTTTCTCTACTTGATCACCTTTTGTGTCTTCTATCTCTGCTTCTTTTATTCTTCTGTGTTTTTGTTTCTTCTGTCTCTTTCGTGAATTTTCTTCTTTGATTCTGGGTAAAAGACTATCAGAGACATAACGACCCTATGAGTTCTGAAAGAGCCACCAAAGTGTGACTGCAGCCTAGCCCAGTGAGAACCCATCCCCTAGGAAGTAACCCATTTCATTCAGTCCAGTAGTTAATGGACCAAGCTACTGAGAACAGTGTCATGCAAGTAACTGTCCATTGGTTATGCTGCACTCAGAAGTGATCTTGGTGGGAGAAATATTTTATAACAATCACTTTAAATTTGAGTCTTCTCTCCTAGGAACTGAAATAGAGTGGAGAGTATGCCCTAATTTTTTTTGGGGGGGGGAGGAGATACTTTTTTATTACAGTTCTTGTTTTATCTCATCAGTAAATAGCCATTTGTAAAAGTTAATTGTTCATCAATAATATGGAAGAGATATCAAGGAAAATTGATAATGGGGTGCTACTCAGTCTTATCTACCTTAAGGAGACATTAATTGTTTGCTTGATATGGGGGTAGTATACCTTAGACAGGGACAAGTGAGAGACAGGTTTGTAGAAGTGCCCAATCTCTCAGAGTTATCTCTAGGCCTCTGTCTGGAGCAGGAGATATGCTCCAGGGACTTGACCCACCAGGCAGTACTAGTTGGACTTGGAAGTGTAAGTCCAGACACTCTATGATACAACTGTGTGAAGGCTTGGGGATCCTTCAGGCAGAGCACACTAGGCATGCTCCAAGTACTGGGTCCCCATTGGCCTGGCTCCCATCGTATATAAAATAAGCATAATAGACTAGATGACCTTTAAAGTTCTAACATTGAAGTTCTGTCTTTTTAAGGATGACAATGACAAGAGGCAGGGCATATTGATGAGACAGAAATGATGTCATAGGAAGAAAGGTTGCAGTAACTGGGGGTGTCTAGACAGAACAGAAGTCTTAGAGACAGAGATAAAAGATAAAATGAAAGATTTAGAGCTGGATTTAGAACTTACAGGTCATCTAGTTCTACCCCTTCATTTTGTAGATGAGGAGGAAGAGAAGTTAGAGAACTTGCTGCCTAAAATTTCACAGGTAGTAAATCACAGAGCCAGATATTTGAACCCAAATCCCCTGAAATGAAATTAAATATTCTTTATGCTTTATCACTCCGTAGCATAGGTAGCTGACAGTTGTCTTAAGTGTCTTAATTACCTTTACATAGTTGAAATTTTAGATATTTGACTTATGAAAGAGGGAGCAGACATTCTAGAAGAAAAATAAATGAGGGTCAGCAGGTCAGAGTTACAAGGCAGAAGACCAGCTCTGCATAAGAAATAACTTTCTAAGAACCAGAGGTGCCCAAGGAAGAAATGTAGGTTTATATATACTGAGTTCCCTTTTGCCGAAGCTACTTATACAAAATCTTATGTTCACCTTTCAGAGATCATAGAGAGGAGGTGGGGTGGTAATTTGTATTGTATGACCTTAAATGTCCTTCTGATCACCAAGTTCTTTTCTTTTTAGGGTTATTAGCAAATTCTTCTAAAGTTAGATATAGGGCAAAACAATGCTATTTATCACCAGGATCAGTGTCAATGGAAGCTACTCTCCCTTTGGCCTCAGAATATACCAACTGTGCCCAGTGGAACTCAAACTCATGTTTCCAGAAAATTATTTTTATCTTCTTTTTAGTTTTTTAACAGTCGATAAGAGATAGATATACAGGCTCACAGGTAACCACCCTACTCTTACAAATTGACAGAGAAGGATGATAGCAAAAGTAGACCATTCCTCTCCTATTAAAGTATGAGATAGAAAATCTGTTAAACTAATTTTCAAGGTTCCCATTCTTAGCAAACAGTGACAGCTCATTTAGAACATAAGGTTCCAAATGCTAGCAGAGCTGAAGAGACACCTGCAATGCATGGTATAAAAATAAATAAGAAAATCTCAGTTCAGTAATGCGCTTTACAATGGTGGGTGTGAGCAAGCAATAACATATAGGTAGCAAGGAACTTCAAAGAAGAGTTCAGTGTAATAGATGTCATCTAAGAACTAGTGGACAATAAAAGAGGACGGGATGGTCGTGTGGCAAGAAGAGATAATGGACAGTCTGAGTGCTAGCCTCATGACGTCAGGAGAAATTTTTTTTTTGATTTGCTTATTTACTTTTAGTTTACAAGATTCAGTTCCACAGTCTCTTGAGTTTCAAATTTTCTCCCCTCCAGGAGAAATTTTTAAGTTGTCGTTCTGCGTAGACTAGAACCCCTTGGGGATAAATTGGACAAGGGTCACACAGGATGGATGAACATGCCGGGGTGGGACATGATCTGCATCATTGGAGGGCACTCACTAATTGACGAGATCATAAATAGTCAAGAGTATTTTATATGTATATACAGGTGCTTCCATGCATATTTATACATTATATAGAAATATAAATAAAATATGAACTATGTCAACATAGTTACTGGTGTAACTATGTTGACATATTTCATATTATATTTTTATATTTATTTGTGCATATAGAGATAGGGAGGTGGCACACCAGATGAAGTGCTGGACCCGGAGTCAGGAGGGCCGGAGTTTGAATCTGCCTTCAGACATTTATTAGCTGCGTGACCCTGGGCAAGTCACTTAACATCTGTTTGCCTCAGTTTCCTCATCTGCAAAATGGGGATAATATTAGTGCCTTCCTCCAAGCATTGTTGTAAAGCTCAAATGAGACAATAATTGTAAAGTGCCTGGTGCCTGCCACATAATAAACAACTTATAAATGTGTGGTAGTAGTGGTGGTGGTGGTGGTGGTGGTGGTGGTGGTGGTGGTGGTAGTACTAGTAGTAGTAGTAGTAGTGGTGGTGGTAGTAGTAGTAGTGGTGGTGGTAGTAGTAGTAGTGGTAGTAGTAGTAGTGGTAGTAGTAGTAGTAGAAGTAGTAGTAGTAGTAGTGGTGGTGGTGGAAGTAGCACTGGCAGTAGTAGTACTAGGAGGAGGAGGAGAAGTAACAGTAGTAGTGGTGGTAGTAGTAGCAGTAGTAGTAGTAGTGGTAGTAGTAGTAGTAGTAGTTGTAGTGGTAGTAGTAGTAGTAGTAGTAGTGGTAGTAGTAGTGGTAGTAGTAGTAGTGGTAGTAGTAGTAGTAGTAGTAGT
>JAQQSW010005922.1:0-14071 GCA_028646575.1 Pseudocheirus occidentalis | reverse complement strand
TTATGTCCTCCATCCCTGGCTGGGAGCATCCCCGGCTGGGAGCATCCCCGGCTGGGAGCATCCCCGGCAGAGCTGTCTGGCCTTGGACAGCGATCCTTATCCATCCACAGTGATTTCAGTAAGGTGCCCATCTGAATCAGGCTGTGAGGGATGGGGTGGGGCGGTGGTCTGAGACTGCTTCCCCCTCAGCCCTTAGTCCTGCATCCCCGGCTGGCCAACAGGATTGGCTGCTTTTGGTCCCTTTCCCCAAGTGCTCTGCTCCCCTAGCCAGGAAGGCTGGAGGCCGTGGTCATTTCCCAAGGCTTGTGGCGCCCTCTGCTGGCAAAAGGATGTAAAAAAGGGCAACCTAGCCATCACCTGCTGGTAGGAAGGTGGAGGTGAGGATGAGCTGAAGGCCTCTGGACTGACCACTCCCCCCTGCTGCCAAGGGCCCCAGAGGGAAGGTGGAGGAGGCGTGAGAAGAGTGTGACATAAGCAGCACCTCCCCTTTTAAACAAATAACTTGCAAATCTTAAAATAATTACTAAATTTAAATATTTATATATTTAATATCAGGAAATCTTTCTCCAAGAGCAATTAGGTGTCTTGTGATTAATCAGTCAATTGGCAGACATTTACTCAGTACCTACTATGTTTCCAGTAGCTTACTAGACACCAAGGATACACATGCATCCACAAGCATTTATGAAGCACCTACTATGGGCCAGGCGCCACCAAAGTCCCTGCCTTCAAGGAACTTACCCTTACTTGTGTTCTGGGGAAGGTTGGTAGCCTCTGGGGACAGCAGCCCCAGGAAGCACAATCTTCAAAGCTAGCCTAGGGCCCCCAGGTCCTCCAGGTGAATCCAGGAGAAAGTACATGAAATTCGGCCCCTCCTAGTTCTTCCCCACTGTACAAACAAAGACCCTGACACCAAGAGATGTGTAGTGATTTAGCTAAGGCTGGAGTTGGGAACCAAACTCAGCCTTCTTCAGAGCTAGTTCAAAACCCCTTCCACCACCTCTTAACATATGGTGGCGATCACCAGCATGGAACCATCCAGGGTAGAGTGCTTGGCATAAATCTCAGCCTATCAGGAAGATGATGCCAGGCCACTATTCCCTTCTACTTTAAAACAGAACCAAGTATACAGGCTACCTAATGCCCTCACATTTGGGTAAAGGCCAAGTGGCCCTCTGGGGCAGTCTAGTCCTGGAGACGATCCTCCTTCTAATACATCGTGCAGAAATCCAAGAGCAACTGCTTCCCCACTTGGGCTTGGAACACCCAGGATGGACTTTGATACGTTCTCCTTCTTCAAGATCCGGGATGCATTTCTTCTCTGAAGACTTTCCAGAGATGTCCTGCTTCGTCCTGTCCAATCCAGCCTACCTCATTCATTCATTCCTCATCATGACATTAGTTTACTGAGCACCTACTATGGACACAGCTCTGTCCATGTAATTGCAATAAGTGCTTATTAAGTACCTACTATGTGCAATGCACTGAGCTAGGTGCTGGAGTTATAAAGATGAACAATGACAAGCCCCCTGAGGCCTCGGAGTAGTGGTGTGGGGAGCCAAGCTACAGGCTAAGAAAACCAGTTCAAGTCCCACCTGGGCAAGTTATAACCTTCCATTATTCCAGGTAACTCTCTAAGACTGCAAATAGCAAATAAGGTGGTGATCTACACTGGTGGAGGGAGTTTCCTTTCCCAGGAGTTCCCTATATTAACAAATTCTCAGAACCAGTCCCTCTCCCTCTCCCTTGCAGTCTGAACATATCGAGTTCAAATCCTGTCTCTGATACATACCTGCTATGTAAGGACCAAAAATAATGCAGATAGAGTGCTCTGCTCCCCTCAAAGCATTACACTTACGATTATAGAGATGTTTGATGTTTTTATATACAGCGATACTTGTTATCACTGTTATTTCTAACTCTACATCAGCAATATTTGTTACTATTGTCATTCCTGGGCAGGGGGAGCCCAGACAATGCACAGAAATGTATGATATGAGGCAGATAGTCATGACCATGGAGGACATCCCATGTGCTCTGGGAGAATCTGCAGGGGATGAATGCTTTAGTAACAACAGGAGCCAATGAGGTGATGGATGTCACAGGGCCACAGCCGAGCCAAGAGTCAATGAAGACACATGAGGTCACTGGGGCCTAGCCTGGAAGGCTTCATGGAGAAGGGGATACTTGAGTTGGGTTGAAGGAAGAAACCAGAGCAGCTGGGAGACTCCCCTCAAGTATCAAGCCCTAGGACGTCCTCTGCACAACTGCAGCAGTTTCAGCAGAGCAGTCTGCTCTTATGTCTGATGCTTATGTTTATGGTTTGTGGGCTCCAGTGCTATTCTCAAAATGCCAGAAGATGAGGAAGGTCTCCCAACGAGGCACTGTTGTACTGCGGGAAGGGCTTGTTTCAGAGTCAGAGGACCTGCGGCTCTGTGTGGCCTTGGACACATTCCCCCGGGCCTCTGTCTCCCTCTCATTAAAATGGAAAGGGTTGGTCTTCATATGTGTATACTGTCCCACCCGTTCTAGGGGGCATGGAGCTGGTGAGAATGCTGGTGGTTGGGATACCCAACCCAAGAGCCCTTTCTTGTTCCTCCAGGGCCTCCCTACCCTCAGATTTTGGATCTGTCCTTGGTGAAAAAGGAGAAGAGAGATTATAGTATCGAGATGTTCCTTTGCTTTGTTCCCACTCCTTCCCCAGAGAGGCAAAACTCAGAGAAAGTCCTTGGCAGCTTGGTTATATTAGGGAGGTTGAGGGTCCTGACTGGACAGTTCCATTCAGATCCAAGTGAGGTTAAAGCGTGAATCAGCCCATCCCGACCATCCTCAACAGCCTGAGCTGGAAAACAAAACCAGGACCTGATGCTGCTGAGGGGCTGGGAGGGAACAGGGTGTCAGGAACGCAGAGTATCAGCGACCCCCTGCTGGATCCCAGTCTAGCCGGATCAAGAAAGGGAAAACAACCCCAGCACATCTACTTGCTCTGGATCCCCCTGAAAGCCAGCTGGCAGGGAGAGCAGTGAGGTCATGGAGAACAGGCCCTCCCACTGTCCTGCCCTAGATTAGCCCTCAGAGAACAAAGTCATTTCATTGTATGGTAGACGTTTAATTCAACATACATTCATCGGATGAGATAATATCTGTAAATACAGTACGGTTTTCCTCCTTTCCTTTATTAAGCTCTGACAGTGGAAAGACTATGATGCTAGGCTCTTGGGAACACCTGTACGTATGAAGTCTTGATAAGAAACCAAGCGGGCCGCTGTTATAGAGTTGTGTCCAGCTATTGGTGACCTCATTTGGGGTTCTCTTGGCAGAGATACTGGAATTGTTTTGCTCTTTCTTTCTCCAGTTCCTTTTACAGATGAGGAAACTGAGGCAAACAGGTTAAGTGACTAGCCCAGGATCACATAGTAAATGTCTGAGGCCAGACTTGAACTCAGGTCTTCCACACTCCAAAGCCAGCTATGCCACCATGCTCCCAGTCACCCAGTTTCATAACCTCAGCATCACTGTTGACTTTATTCTCTGTCACCCTCCACAGCCAGTTGCCAGATCTTGCTGATTCTGCCTCTCCAGCCTCCGTCCCCTTCTCCCCAATCATATCACCACAACCACTACGATGATGATGAGGAGGAGGAGGAGGAAGAGGAGGCCTGTTAGGATCTCTCTCTTCTGCTCCAAACCCTGAGTTTGTTTATATTTGCCTTCACTTATCTGTGTGCATTGTCCAGAGAGTGGGAGCTTCCTGAAGGCAGGGGCTACTTTATTCTTGTCATTCCCCAGCACTAGCATGTTGCTAGGTACTTAGTAAACTAACTAAATTCAACTAAATATCGTTGAATGAAACTGTTGACTTGAATTATATGAAGAGAAGTAGATGGAAGAGCCAGCGAGAGACTTGAGCTGAAATCTTAGCTTCTGTCCTTAATGTCTGTATGACTGTAAATCATCTTGGTTTACTCATCTCTAAAGCAGGGCTAATACTATTATGTATGTATTATATATTGTCAATACCATTAGACCTGCCTTACCAAGTTTTTGGGATCTCAACCCTTTGTAAATCTGAAAGCACCATAGATGTGGGCATTATATGATGACCATTACACTCATTTACTTGGCAAATTGGCAAAAAAAAAAAAAAAGGATTGCAAGAAACAGTGATAATAAAGGCGAATTCACTGAGTTTATTACTTAATCCAAGTCAGTACTTACTTGCTGTGTGCTCCAGGGTGAATCACCTATCTGGAAAATGCAGATAATAGAAGCTGCTGGTCCTCTCAGCGCTGCTGAGAGGGTGGCTGAGCTCAAGCCGCGTGAACACTGGGTATTCTCTGGAGGACAAGTGCCCTCTACATTCAGGGTGCAGGCAACTTTCAATTCTCTGTGAATGGATTATCCACTTTGCAGGTGATACAAGGCAAACCTCCTCCAGCCCCCCATCCAGCTGGTTCCGCATCTGCCAGCAGCAGGGCTTTTCCAGGGAAGGGCCAGAGCTTGGGTAAGTGTGAACATGGCGGAGCACAGGGGTGTGTCTCTGGCTACATCCAAGGCCATTGGATCTGGGGGCTGAGCCTTATTTTTGTACCAGCTGGAGGTCTTCTCTCTGATAGGTTATCAAGAATTTATCTCCACCTAGAGATATATAATATTGTGATGACTGTTGCCAGCTCTCACATATAGATGCCAGGGAAGGCCATGGTAGAGATCTAATTGAGTACAGTGTTAAGTGCCTACTTTGTGCAAAGCTCTGTGCCAGGGGTTGGCTTTATAAGATCGCAATTCCTGCCTGTTGGGCTGATACCATATTAAATCTATAATAACAATAGTCTAGGATAGTAAAACAAAGCAAAATTATACAGTCAAATTATACCAGTGTACGATCACTATAACTATTACTTTTGTTCTTAGTCTCATTTTAATTTAATGATAATAATGATGAGTCAGCATGGCTTAGTGCTTAGAAAGCCAGACTTAAGAGTTAGGAAGATCTGGGTTCAAGCCTTGACCTGACCTGTACTGGTTGTCTGACCCTAGACAAGTCACTTAACCCTTCCATGTCCCGGGCAGCTCTCTAAGATACTGCTGATCAGCACAGGTAAAGGATGTTTCCTCACAAGGAGCTCCCTCTACCAATGAACTCACAGGATCAGACCAAAAACATAGCTAGAATTATTTATCTCTGATGACCCACGGCATCAGATAATATTTATAAAGTGCTTAGCACAGCACCTGGCACAAAGTAGGCACTTAATAAAAGCTTATTCCATTCCACGGTGGTGTGGAGGTGACCCTGGGCTCTGGAAAGCCTGGTCTAGCAGGTTCTTCCAAGGTGAAATGACTTCAAACATGGCAGCCCTCGCAAGAGACTTTTTTTTTTTTTTTTTGCTTTTTGGAGGGCAGTTGGGGTTAAGTGACTTGCCCAAGGTCACATGGCTAGTAAGTATTAAGTGTCTGAGGCCGGATTTGAACTCAGGTCCTCCTGACTCAAGGGCCAGTGCTCTATTCACTGAGCTACCTAGCCACTCCCTAGCAAGAGACTTTGCTTTCAGATGAGTGGCCTCACTAAGTACAGGGAGGCTCATCACCAGCAGTCTGGACAAGTGGTGATGAATTCTTTGGTCATGGCAACTTCTCCCTTCCAAAACAGAAAACCAAATCAAAATAATTATTAATAATAGCTCACTTGTGTGCTTTAAGACTTGCAAAACATTTCACATACATCATTTCATTTTATCCTCACAATAATCCTATGAAATGGACACTATCATTTTACCACTGAGGAAATCGAGGCCCAGTGAGGTTTAAATGACTCACCCAGGGTCACACAACTAGTAAATTTCTGATGTAGGATTTGAACTCAGGCCCTCCTGTTTCTAAGTCCAATGCTCTCTATTCACTGCACCTAAAATGGGCCCCAGTCCTATGTGGCCCTCTTCTGTTTCTACAGTGACTGTGATAGAAATGCTCCATTTAAATAAAATTATTTCTTTATTTTTTAGACTGACCCTAGGGAAGGGAATTCTTAGTGAGGAAATTCCCTTTAACAAGGCAGAATTGCCACTGGTAGGCTTATCAAATTGCCCAGGGGCACTGAGGAACCTCTGGGTTACCTGTCCCTCTTTGTGGGCCACCTGTCCAGTTTGGGGAGAACTGACAAGAGTTCACACCCAGGAATGTTGATGTGGGGAGTGATCAGTCACTTTGTTTTTTCTGATAAAGAAATTTCCAAATTTCTCTCCAAGAGAGAGCTTGAGGGCCTAGTTTGGGGTTATAGGTAGTCTTGGCTCTTTCAAAGGCCTGGGAAGGGTAGGGGGCTCATAACAAATAAGAACCAACCCTGGAACCCTGTACCCTACTGTACAGTTACTTTAGCTCATGAACACTAGGTTTCTCAGTTGCAGAATAAAAGCATTTTTCCCAGAACCACCAGTTTCCCAGTCAATTTACTGGTCCAAGGGGAAGCTCATAAAAATCCCAAGCCCAAACACGGCTCTTTGCTTTGGGTTTGCCTCTTTTCCCATAACCTTCCATTCCAAATACACAAAGGAGGCTACTCCTCTGAATCCTGGGTTGAAACTAGTGCTTTCCCCCATTACATGGATGATGGACGCTAAATGTTCAATTCACAAGATCATAGAGTTGGAATTAGAAGGGGCTTCAGAGGCCTTCTGGTCTAGCTCTCATTTTATAAAAGACCCAGCCACTGTCCAGAGGTTAAGTGACTCGTCCCAGGTCACAAAAGTAGCAGGTAACAAAGGGGGGATTTGACACCTGGTCCTGGAACTCCCAAATCATGGCTGTTTCTGGAACACCAAACTCCAGTCAAGTCAGCACATATTGATTAAGAGCCTGCTACATGCAAAGTACTGAGGACCCAGGGATGTAAACAAAGCAGTCCTTCCCTGAAGGAGTTTGTTATAAAAGACACTTTTCTCCCCTGTTCCCTCTCTCGCTCCCACCCCCTCCTTTCCCATCAGACACACAATGGCATTCAGGATCTGACTGTTCATTGGAAATGTTCAGATTGGTTCTAAACCTCATGAGACTTGTGTGTTCAAGAGCCCAGTGGGACATAGGAAGCCTGGTTTGGAAGTGATTCTCAGAGTTTTTGTTCCCTACCCTTTCCTGTGTCAACAAACATCATTTTATGTATCCCTACAAAGCTGGAGAAGCCCCTGCTCTGCAGATGACACCCCCACTCCTCCCACCTTCCCAAAAAAGAATCCAAACACATTGACACCTCATTTCCAGCCCTACCTGGAACCACAGAGAGAAGTTTCAAGCAGTCCATCCCTGACTGGGCCTGCCTCCCATTCACATGGCCTTGCCAGACACAAAATAATAAACCTCTGGCTTCTCTTAAAAGGTTCTAATAGGCCACGAGACACAGCTGCCTGCCAGACTTCTGTTTGTAATATTTAGCTCCCTGGTCCAGAATCATGTCAAGCAGCTTCATCATCACACACAAACCACAAACCAGGTTCACCCAGAGTACAGATGCTTCTCCCCAACATTCTGAGTTCTGAGGCTTTCTGTTCCCTCTTGCTAATGACTCTTTAATCTCGTGGAAAGGGAACACTCACCACCCTTGAAAATGAAGTTGTCTGGTTCACACCAGGGATCGCTGTGCTCTGCACTGGCTGGAGAAGCCCCCATCTTGGAGAAGGCTTGCCAACAGCTTTCAAAGCTCCCACAGGTCAACAATCGTTCTAGGCAGCCTGCTGTGCCCCAGACCCACTGACATCCTCACCACTGTATAGTGGGAAGAGAGTGTGGACTTTGGAGTCAGAGGACCTAGGTTCAAGTAGTGCCTCTGTGCTTACTACCGAGGCAAAAATAGAGCAATCAGTTAAGCTAGCAAGTTTAATTTAAATAGGAAGTTCCTAGAATTCAGTTTCCTATAAAATCAAGGGGTTAGCCTAAATGGCCCACCTCTTAAATACAATCTCATCATCTCAATCTCACTGTTTCCTGTCTCCCTGGACAAAGAGAACACAAATTTCTCTTTGCTGAAAGCATGCTCCCACATATGAAAAATCTAATGAAAAGTATTCATATATATTCATGTAACACTTGAAGGTTGGCAAAGTGCGATATGTATGTAACCACTTGGTGGAGCTGTTGGCATGGTTTGAAGGGTTAAGATGGTAAGTGTAAGGAAGAGGCATTCTTCTTTCCCCTTGCTCCCACTTTTGGAATCTGGGATGTGACCACTCTTCTCAGATTCCCTCCCTTCTTCCAGGGAGAGTTACAAGGGTAGAAAACAAATCTCAGATCCAGTTTGAATTTTGCTTTGGAAGAGTTTATAAAAAATTATTAATAATCAAAATCATAGAATTCTCTATTATATCCCTGAGTCCCCCAAGCTAGGATTTAAAAAAGAAAAAGAACCCCTAGCTATTTTAGACAAAGAGATCGGGCCTCTTTTCCTTTTGATGCATCTCAACCATTCACTAATTACACTGAAATCAAGTTGTCCACAAATTATGGCCAGTCATGATTTAATAACAAAGAGGAAATAACTTCTAAGGATCTATGAAAAATCACAAATTAGAAACAATTTAAAGAATGGGAAAGTCTTGTAGTAAAATGCCTGCACTATAAATGTGGGGTGGGGGAGGTAGGAGAGTAAAGAAGGGAGATCAATTAGACACTTCACCGTCTAACAGCCCTCTTTGGGATTTGAAGAGACTAGCAGAAAACAATGCTATCTGCCTAGATTCTATGAAGTTAGGCTGACTCTCAGTCACTTCCAAGTCAGGGAGAAAAGCAGCTAGTCCCTTTCAAATGAATCCCCTCCTCCTACCCCACCCACAACTTTTTTGGTTTGTTTGAACAAATCAATGAATTCCAGCTCAACCTTCAGAGAAGTAACAAGGGTTATATATGCATTATCTCATTTGATTTCCTATAGCAACCCTGTGAACATGATACCTGAGCAATATCTCAACCATTTTTGTGTCATGGACCCCTTTTTGTCAGGCTGGTGAAGCCTATGAACTCCTTCTTGGAATAATGTTTTCAAATGCATAAAATAAAATACATAAGATTATCAAGTAAACCAATTATATTGAAGTGTCATTATCTATCTGTCATCTATCTATCAACCTATCTTTTTAAAGTTCATGGATCCCAGGTTAAGAACCCCTGCTACACCAAAAGTAGGCAAAGACATAATCTAGGGTGGCCCCATCTTGGGCCAGGGAAATGTGCTCATTCTCCCTGGAAAGTCATTCTCAGGGCTCTCACTCTTGGTTCTGCTTTCCTTCTCCCATCACCCTCTGACCCCTAGGTGTCTACAGCAGGACTATGGTGACAATCTGCCCACAGCCAGTGTCATCATCTGCTTCCACGATGAGGCCTGGTCTACCCTCCTCAGAACTGTGCACAGTGTGTTGGACACGACTCCCAGACCCTTCCTCAAGGAGATTATTCTTGTTGATGACCTCAGTCAACAAGGTAGGGGAACCTCCCAAGACCCCCACCCATAGCTGCCAATTTCTTAAAGTCTAAGGCTCTGGGTCCCAGGGAGGGTAGTGGGTGGGGAAGTTCAGAAGTTATTGGTGAGCATGGGCAAACTAGTAATGGTGTAGCCTAGTGGAAAGGCTGCTTTGCCAAGATGGTTCTAGTTCTACCACCAACTCTCTTTTTGGCTTTGGGGAAGGTATATAATTGCTTTGTGACTCAGTTTCCCCTCCCTATGGGGGGAAAAATACACTCTAAGGGCAGTGGAAGAGAAGGACAAATCTGTCATAAGAGGAACCAGGTTCCCCCACTTAGTGTTTCTGTGACCTTGAACAAGTCAAATGACCACTTTGGGTCTCAGCATTTTTTTGGGAAGGGATCCCCCCTAAAGTGATTCAGTTGGAAGCTCCCTGTGCCAATGCAGATCAGCTGCTCCTCTGTGGCCTCATATGAGTCATGGTCTCCTTACAGTTTTATAGAGAGGCGTGGATTTGGGGAGGTTAAGTCACTTGCCTATGTGGCCCTGGGCAAGTCACTTCACTCTGTTTGCCTCAGTTTCCTCATCTGTAAAATGAGCTGAAGGGCAAAGCACTCCAGTATCTTTGCCAGGAAAACCCCAAGGAGGAGGGGGATCATGAAGAGTCAGCCCAGTTTCCTAATCAATAAACAAGGGGGTGAGACTCAGCAGCCTGAAGACTGTTCAGCTCTCAACAGCTCTGAGCCTGTGAACTTGGAGAGATCTTAGGATAACGCCAGTTCCCATCTTTTTAGTATTTTCTTCTTAACAAACTTGGGAGACTGGCAGTATTCGCATTTTTCCATCTTTTTAAAAGGACATAATCAGGTGGCGACATTCCTAATGTAGCTATAAGGGCTGAAAAAACAAGCAACAACAAAAGCCAGTAGCACAGTAGAAGGGGGTCTTCCCGAGGCCAGACCTACCTCTATTCCACCATCTGCTTCCCTGCCGTTAGCTTTTGGTCAAAGAAATCAGAGTCTCGGTTTATCCAAGTCTAAAGGTCGCTACCAGCTCCGAGGCAGTGACCCCAGAGCTCCCCTTCCTCTCAGGGCTGTTGTGAGGTGAAAATGAGGGGATACTGTAAAGCTCGGCAAGCCTCAAAGCCTGGTACAAAGGCTGCTGCGGGCAGTACTAGCGGTAGTATTTCAGGTCTCTCTCACAAGGTTCTTGAGTAGATTGGAAGAAATTACATAAGTTAAAATGCTATGCAAATACTAAATGCAGTCCTACCCCTGCTTAGCTAGAGACCCGTCATCTGACAATGAACCATTCCACGGCACAGAACTCTCTACCCCCCCCCCAAAAAAGGCCTTAGCCGAGGCAGAAGAAAGGGGCGATGTACGCACCATCCATCATCGCCTTCAAGCAGTGCCTGAATGAACCAAGGGCTGCCTGTGGAGAACCAATGACGACAATAACAATCCAACATTTATACACACTACATCACGGGCACTGCTAAGTGCTTCATAAAGACCATCTCTTTTGAGCCTCACGACAACCCTGGAAGGGAGGCTCTATTACTGCCACCCCCCACTTTTACAGGTGAGGAAACGGAGGAAAACAGAAGCTAAGTGACCTTCCAGTAGAATTTACAGGGTGGAGGATTTAGGGTCAGCATACGGAGGAACCTCGTAGCAGTTACTCTAAGAATGGAAGGGGATACCTTGGAAAAGCAATGAGCTTAGGCAGCTAGGTGGTGCAGTGGATAGAGTGCCGTGCCTAGAGTCAGGAGGACCTGAGTTCAAATCCAGCCTCAGACACTTACTAGCTACGTGACCTTAGGCAAGTCACTTGGCCCTGATTGCCTCCAAAAGAAAAAAGAAAAGAAGCGAGCTCCCTGAGGCTGGAGGTAGGCAAGCCCAGACTGCACAAGAGGAGAGGAGTGAGGCTTGGCTTCGCTATGATTTGAATATTAAGGGACTTCAGAGGCCATCTGGTCCGGTCTATCCCTGAACAAAATTCCCCTCGACAACATATCCCATGAGGGGTCAGCCTTGCTCGAAGGCCTCTAGTGAGGGGGAGCCAGCCCAATGTTGGCTTAGGGGAGCTGGTTGTTAAATGTTCACTGTGAGCACTTATACCTTGGAAATCTGTGAAAGCTACACATCCAGGTTTAATTTCTTGTTTTGTTGACAGTCTAGATTTAGGAAAGTCACAGAGAAAATGTTAATAATTAAACTTAAACTTAAAAGTGTGTTGTGCCTTTTTGGAGAGCCAGTTGTTAAACATCTACCAGCACACCCTGGGGAGATATCCATCACCTCTGAAATAGCTGTCACAAAACTCAGGCACTTTGGTATTTAGCTCCTCAGGTGGGTCATTATTAGCTCCATTTTCATAGGATCTTATAATAAGCTTGTTTCCCTGGTTTCTGAATTCCTAGCAGCCAGTAAGGGCAGGACTTGTCAAAGACAGACACAATAATGAAAAACTGGAGGAGGCCAGTCGACTAAAAAGTAGATAAAGCCTGTCTGTATCCCAGCATAGGACAGGAGGCACAATGTGGGACCCTCTGACCTGGGCCTAAACACCAGCTCTGGTACTCACACCATGTATGTGAATTTGGGAACCTCTCTGAGCCTCTTTTCTCCTCTGTAAACTGGGGAAGCTGAACCAAATGACCAGCAGGGAAGGATGATGGTCCTACTGTAATTAGGGGACTGAAGGGTGACACAGGCCTCTTCTTTGTGGCACAGAGGCCCAGCATTCCCAAAGGTAAGGAGCAACATTTGGGTCCCCAAAGGGGAGCTCTCTGGGCCAGTGCTGATGTTCCACATAGACCCAGAGACTTCTTGAGCCAGATCCTGGATCAAGCTCAGACCACAATACCAGGGCTCAATAACTCCTTCCCTCCTTCCTCCCTCCCTCTCTCCTTCTCTCCTCCCTCCTTCCCAACCTTCCTTCTTTCCTTCCTTCCTTCCTTCCTTCCTTCCTTCCTTCCTTCCTTCCTTCCTTCCTTCCTTCCCTCCCTCCCTCCCTCCTTCCTTCCTTCCTTCCCTCCCTCCCTCCTTCCTTCCTTCCTTCTTTCCTTCCTTCCTTCCTTCCTTCCACCCCCTTCCCTCCCTCCAGATGGCATCTGCCTTGTGCCCAGATGGCAGCAGGATTACCTGTGCTCTTCCAAGGGGTGAAATGAGGACAGCAGTAAATGATAGGAGGTCCTTCTTTTCTCAGCCTCACAGCCCAAGTGTTTTGGAAACTTTCCCAGCTGCCTCAGATAGGTTATTGAACTTTTACCCGGGGTTCTGTGAACAGAAGAGGATCATTAGGGCAAATCTCCCAGTGTGTTAGAGCATTTTGTCTAATGACTCCCAGCCAGGCGTCCAGCCGGTGATTAGCTGATCCCAATGCCCAGGCTCTAGGAAAGGTCCCCACTTGGGAGCACACCTGTGAACACCCATTTCCAAGGTGGATTCCATCTTTGCAGACCTCCCCCTCCCATCAGCCCAGCCCCATCTCTAGTATATTCTTTAAGCACAGAACTAAACAAACTTCCTGGGTAAGAATCATTCCAATCAAAGGGCAGCTCGACAAGACCCTTAGCGATTCCCCTTCGCAGGCTGGACTTAGCAGGCTGGACTGCTCTCCATCCCGCAAGGTCCCTCCTGGTCCAGAGAATCTTCAAAGGAAGGAGCAAGGGAAAATGGGGACAGAAGAAGGGGGTAGGGAAGGAGCAGGGTCAGAGGCAACTGGACTCAGTTGTCTAACTGATTAACAAAAGCCGACCTCAGCTGGAACAGAGAAATATGGTTAACCTCTTTCCTTGGGCCAGTTCTGCCCCTCCCCCCAAACTCCTGATAATGCCCTTCATTTCAGATCTCCTTGGGCACTTGACCTAGGGCCAGCTTTTGGTCCAGAGGGTACAGGCAGCTCTTTACCCACCTCCCTCTCTCCCCTGTCATTTGGGGATGCTTCATCTCCTTTATGTTCCCTCCTCTAGTCAGCAGTGTGGGTGCTGTTCCAAAGGACCCACAGGTACTGTTTTCATAAATGCCTGTCACTGTCAATTCCCTGTTCCCCAATGGCGGAGGTCAACGGGGGTCACCCTGTTCACAGGCAAGGATAATAAATACATGGCATATGGGAACACAAGGGCACAGTGGGTAAAAAGCATCTGATGCTTGTCAGAGAACGCAATTCAAGCCCTAACTTTACTACTCACCACCTACAGGACCTTTGGCCCCAGACCCTCATCTGTAAAATGGGACTAATAATGCTCCCCTTAATTATCTCACTGGACTGTTAGGAGGCTCCAAGGAGGTATCGGTAAATGCATCATCACCCAAGGGCATCAAACACGTGCACAGAAGTGCTCTGTTTCTAGGCAAAATTTGCAGAGACACCATCCAAGGCAGGGGCACTGCTGAGCTGGGAAGTTCTGGGAGGATGAACATTACAAGCCATCATCATCCTCTCCTCACATGAACTCACTTGACTGCATTCCCTATGGCTAATGTTGATCTGTCCTGCTACCCCCTCCCTCTGTCCTCTCCTCTCCTCTTCTCCCCTCCCCTCCCCTCCCCTTCCCTCCTCTCTTCTCCTCTCCTCTCCTCTTCTCCCCTCCCCTCCCCTCCCCTCCTCTCT
>JAQQSW010005921.1:0-14071 GCA_028646575.1 Pseudocheirus occidentalis | reverse complement strand
TCCTCCTCCTCCTCTTCTTCTTTCTCCTCCTCCTCCTCTTCTTCTTTCTCCTCCTCCTCTTCTTCTTCTTTCTCCTCCTCCTCTTCTTCTTCTTCCTCCTCCTCTTCTGTCTCTGACTGTCTGTCTTTCTCTCCAGACCCTTCTCTTTTTCTCTCCCTTCACCTAGTCATTCTTTAACAAAAGTCTCTGAGAGAATTAATCCTGGATTTTCTATCCCTTGGGGTAGCTTCCATCACAAAACAGTTAATGAGAATTGCTAGTATTTATATAACCCATTAAGGTCTGCATGTTATCTCATTTTATTCACCCAGAGGTCTATGCTTGACAGAATCTCTTTGCTTGGGTTCTTAGATTCTCCCTCTTCCCCTTCCCTCAACATGTCAGTGCATAGATTATCAGTCTTCATTTGACAGAAGGGGAAACTCAGAAATGAGGAAGTGACCTATTGAGGACCATGAGATTTAGAGTCAGAAGAGCCTAAACCAACCCTCTCACATTACAGATGAGGAAACTGAGGACGAGGGAGGAGGAGGGGGAGGGGCAGGGGGAGGGGGAGGGGAGGGGGAGGGGAGAGGGAGGGGGAAAGAGTCAGAGCACCAGTAAAGATAATACAGCAAGTGAGTGGAAGAACTGGGATTCAAATGCCAGTCTGAATCTGACCCAGGGTTAAATCTCAGTCTAATGCCCCATGCTATCTTCTTAAGGTGCTAGCTGGGTACTCTGGGCTAAGTAGGGGAAGAAAACAAGCATTTATTATTATTATTATTATTATTATTATTATTATTATATGTGCCAGGCACTGTGTCCCAAGTTTTACAAACATCATCTCACCGGGCCCTCACAGCGACCCTCGGAGTTAGGTGCTATTGTTATCCCCAGGGTCACACAGCTAGTAAGTGTTTGAGGCCAGATCTGAACTCAGGTCTTCTGACCACAGCCCTGTGCTCTATGCATTGTACTACCTAACTGTGCCAAGTGAGGCATTATATTCCCTGGGAGTGCTAATCACAGGACCAGCTGCAACATCACACATCCAGTCCATAAGACTGGAACCAGTTTCTCCCCATAATTTGTCCGGTGAAGTAGCCCCAGAAATTTACCATATATTTCTATAGCAACCTTGTAGGGACAGGTATTATAACCCCCCATTTTACACATGAAGAAACTGATGCTCTGAGAAGGCAAGTGATCTACTTGAATCTTATCATAAATCAAGCTAGTAAGTAGCAAATCTGGGGCTGGAACCCAGGCCTCCTGATGCCAACCCTATCACATCCCTTAACAGGTTACCTGTGCAAGTTAGATGTAAGAAGCCCTGAAAGATGCTCCAGTTCCTTACCATAATTCAGGCCCTTCTGGGTGATCTTGACCACGACTCCTGGATTGCTGGCATCAACCCTTGAACACAGAACCTCCAAGAGGAGCAGTAAAGACACCAGCATCCAGCTCTGGGTCACCCTCATCATCATTTCAAGGTCCTTCCTTACACTAAAGAAGTTAAGAGACTGCTGGTGTCTCCTTCAGTGTAAGGAGAAGCAGGAGAGGACTGTCATTTATAGCAGTGTGAAAGAAACAGGGCCTTCCCTAATTGCTCTGGAATTTCCAAGGTTCTGAAATAAAGGGGAAAGGGTGAGAAAGAGGGAGAATCAGGGGGAAATAAAGGGAAGACGTGTATTTATGCTTGGGGAGTTTACTTAGCACCTGGCTAGTTTTGCCCTGAGGCCAGAGGCTGTGTTTGCTTTGGCAAAAATAGTTCCCACAATCCTCCTGTCTCTGGGCAATTTCCCGTTAGCAGTGGGAGGGAAACTGGAAAGCAGAGGAGTGAAAAACAATATTCTTCTGCAAGAATCAGAGACTGCTGGAAGTCCAGCCCGAGTCCTTGCTTCATAGCTGGGATCTCAAAGTTGGAAGGGACCTCAAAGGACCTCTTCTTGTAACTGAAACCACCAAGAATCCCCTCAACAGAGTAACCAGCAGATTTGTCCTATGATCACTGCATAAAGACCTCCAGCCATGGGGAATTCATTCCCAGAAGCCTATGGTAGTCCATTGTACTTGGATGGTTTTAGTTTGTGAGATTTTATCTTTATCTCCACAAAGTTAAAATCTGTCTCCTCCCTCCTCGTTTTTCATCTCCTATAAAATGGAAATAATAGCACTTAACTCTCAAGGCTACTGTGAGGGTCCGATGAGATAACATACACAGTGCTTTGCCAACCTTAAAGTGCTAGATAAATGCTAGTATTAGCATTTATATGTATCAATATCATCTCTTTGCTTCCCCACAGTAATTCTGGGAATTAGGTGCTATTATCATCCCTATTTTTTCAGTTGAGGGAACGGAGGTAGGTAAGTTAAGTGACTTGCTCAGGGTCACACAACCATGGGGTTTGAAGCCTAAATTGAAACCCTCTTCTCTCCCTACCACCACCACTGTCACATCTCCATCGTTCTTAGTTCTGAACTGTGGCCAAGCTTAACAATTCTCCCACACAAAGGCCCTTCAAAATCCTTGAACACAGCCAAGCTAAGAAACCAAATTCCTTTGGCCGTTTCTCATTTGGTGTGGGCTCTGGGTCCTTCACCCCTGGGGCTATCCTTCTCTGGATAGCAATAATATTAATATTAACATTTGAAAAGCTATTAAAACTTTTGCAAAGTGCTTTATGTGGGTTTTCTCCTTTGATGCTTACAACTCTGCATCCTCATCTTACAGTTAAGGAAACAGAGGCTTGAAAGAGATTAAGTGACTTGTCCAGGGTCACCAGGTAGCAAGTGTCTGAGGGGGATTTGAACTCAGGTCTTTTTGACTAGAAGTACAGCACCCCGTAAACTTCCTCAATAATAAGCACCAGTGCTTCAATAATAAGCAATTGCTAGCATTATTGCACTCGAGATGCTTGCCTTTTTGTTCCTCCACATGGATTTTGTATTATTTTTTTTAGCTCTATAAAATACAATTTTAGAGTTTGGTATAGCATGGAATAAGTAATTAATTTAGATAGTATTATTGTCATTTTCATTATATTGGCTTTAGCAATTAATGTTTCACAAATTACTTATTTCATTTTTGTGAAATGTTTTATAGATTCATATATTTCTTAATCGATCTTTGTTATGTACCTGACACATAGTAGGAATCTAATAAACATTAGTTGACTGACAAAAAATGACAGAAATATTTTATATTGTTATGATTATTTTTGTTAATTAAAAAATTATCCCTGTTTTAAAGATAAAGAAACTGAAATTCAGAGAGATCGTCTCTCAAATAGTTTATAGTTTCTGTAGTTATTTTAAATGGAATTCCTCTTTCTAGATCTTTCTGCTGGGTTTTGTTGGTTTTTTATAGGAATGCTGATGATTTATTTGGATTTCTTTTATGTCCTACAACTTTGCTGAAGTTATTATTTCAGTTAATTTTCAATGACTCTCAAGAGGCCTCCAAGCATACCATCATATTATCTGTCATATAGCAATAACAGTAGTACTTTAAGGTTGGCAAAACACTGTACATGTCTCATTGGACAGTCACAATAGTCCCAGGAGGTAAATAGTATTATAATTTCCATTTTAAAGAGGAAAAAATTGAGGTAAAGAAAAGTTAAGTGACTTGCCCAGGGTCATAAAGCCACAATATGTCTAAGACAGGACTTAAGGTGTAGCTATTCACCCAGTTCCAAATCCACTCAGCTATATTGTTGTCCAGCCCATGTCCCTCAATCTTGTCCACAAGAATAAGAAACGTTTCTTATAAACGCTTTACTAAAATCCAGATAAGCCCTATACAAACTGCACCAGAACAAAAGAGTCCTCTATTACCTCGCCACAAGTGATCATTCAGCCTTTACTTGAAAATTCTTTAGTGAGGAGGAACATCCACTAACTTCCAAGGGCCTCATTCTATTTCAGGATAGATCTCATTGTTCTGAGGTTTTTCCTTTTACCTGTAACCTCCTCCTCTCTGGTACTGTCCCCACCTCCCCAACTTTGACTCAAAGGTTGGGTCTCCAGAGAGGTAACTACCTGGTTTTCAAGGTACTCTGTGTATCCATACTCAAGCTCATGAACTTCTACCAATTACCTTTTAATAGTCATTCAGTGAACACAACCCAAAGCAAAGGAATTTGCTGAGCTAGCACCATAAGAGTAATTAGAAATTAAATCTCCTCCATCCTCCATAAATCAGGGATGCTGTCCCATAAACATACATAGAATCAATAAAAAAAAAGAAGGCAAGCCTTCAGAGTATCACAGCAGAAACGTCCATGCTTGGGGAACACATGTAACTCTCAAGGTAATCCGTACCTCTCTATCACTGTAGGACCCCAATAGTCTTTCTTTTTTAGTGATATCCTCTTGCTGCTTCCCCTAGGAACTGCATCTCCTCTGGCAAGGTTCCTTAGCTCAGCTCTCGGGGCTTTTCCTTCTCTGTAGCTCCATGCCTGATGGCCTGGGCTGGCTTTCCTCTTGACTCACTCAAGAGGAGAAGTCACATATCTCAGAGTTGTCTCCTACCTTAAATGTGGGACTGCTCCCTGCTGGGAGAAGGGTCTCCTATTGGAGTTTCCTATTAGTTCCATGATCAAATATAAAATCCTCTGTTTGGTCTTGTAGCAGGCTGCTAGCGTAGGTTCTTCGATCTGCTTTACTAGGAAAGATAGCTATTTAAGGGTTCAACATTCTGTTTAAATTACATTCACTAGTTCAGGGGAAAAGTCAGCACCTTGAACTTCAGAGAAAATAAAAGCAGAGAAATAAAGACCAACAGACAGGGCTCTGACTGCCTGAATACACTTTACATACATCCCTAGATTGAGAGACCCTTTACATCTGAGCAGCTCTGAATATGGAGCTACTCAGAATCTTAACCAGTGATTCACAAGATCCTTCTCATAATCAAGCTCCCAAAGCAAAATACCAACTCAGACTTTATATACCCTTCTCAGAGCCAGCAGGCATCACAATCCTAATGGCTCAGTGCCTAATATAAATGAGCAAAAGGTGTGAAAGCCTCCCAATTTTCCCCCCCCCCCCAAAAAAAAACTTCCCCTAAGCAACTTTCCCTTAATGGACTCCATGTGAGGCCTATTAATGGTCAGGGAAGATCTTTTATCCCATTAACATTACAGGCCTTTGCAATCTTCTTAAACCTACATATTTTACTAACCACTGGCACTGGAGAGCAGCCTTTACCGTGCTTCCAACAACACATTCCAGTTCCCAACTCACCGTGTTTTTACTGGCTGTCTCCATCCTTGGAACACCCTCCTTTATCATCTCCCCCTCCTAGATTCCCTGGATTCCTTCAAGTCTCAGTTCACATCCCACCTTCATCAAGAAGCCTTTCTTCCTTCTCTTCAGTCTGAGTGCTTTCCCTCAGAGATTATCCCGTTTATCATGTATATAGATCTTATTCATATCTAGCTGTTTGCAAGCTCTCTCTCCCATTAATCCTTCAAGAGCAGAGGCTTTTTTCTTTTCTTTTTTTTGCCTTTCTTTGTATCCTCAATGCTTAGCACAATTCCTGACACATAGTAGGTTGTTGACTGACAAACATTAGTTGACTGACAAAAAATAATGATAAAAATATAATTTTATATTGTTACAATTTATGATTTTTGTTAATTAAAAATATTATTATCCCTATTTTAAAGATGGAGAAACTGAGATTCAAAAAGGTTATCATCTGGCTAGTGAGTGTCAGGGCCATGATTCAAATCCAGGTCTGTTTTTACTGTACCAGGCTACCTCTTCAAAAAGTTAGCAATGGTAGCTAGATTTATAGCACTCTAAGGTTTGCAAAACACTTTATATCTGTTATCTTTTTTTTGGTCTTCACAACAACTCTGAGGTAAGTGATCTTATCCCCACTTTACAGATGAGGAAATAGAATCTGAGAAATACTAAATCTCTTGTAAACCTATGCAGGAAGGGGAGGCCTTGCCAGGTTACTGATTCCTATCGAGCTCCTTCCCCTGTGCCTGCTTTGAGTGGTTTTCCAATAGCAGAGATGGGCTTCTCAGAACAGTCCAAGCCGCCCTGCCCAAACCCTGATAGTCACACATAACACCTGGCTGGGCCTGGCCAGGGGCAGGGGAATAGTTTTTGGCCTCTGAACAGGGTTGAAACCAAGGGACAGAATCTGTGATCTTGACTTGATTTGCACAGACTGACTAAGGAACTGGTCAAACAGCCACTGAGAACAAGTCCAAGATATTGCCCAGATCCCCTAGAGCAGTGATTCTCAACCTGTGGGTCACGACCCTTTGGGGGTTGAACGATCCTTTCACAGGGTCACCTAAGACCATCAGAAAACACATATTTCTGATGGCCTTAGGAATTGAGACACTGCTCCTCTATCTGTCTCCAGAGGAGTCTGTCCACATGCAGATACACCCACATACAAGAATTAAAGGGTCATGACATTAGGAAGGTTGAGAACCACTGTCCTAGAGTCTCCAGGGTCTTTCATTTGGCCCCAGCTGGTGCTTAGGAAGTCAGTCAAACTTTTCAGACCTTTTCTTGAAATCAGTCCTTATTTTCATTAATATTTATGGCCCCATGAGGGCTCACAGGATGAGTCCAAGTCTGTACTCATAGAGTATCAGGTTTTGGTGCTGGGAAGGCCACTAGAGAAGAACATAGAACATAGAATTTTAGAGCTGAAAGGGACCTCAAAATTTAGAATTCCAGAGCTGAAAGAACCATCAGAGATTCCCCCGTTATTGTCCATTCCCCTCATTTTGCTGATAAGGAAAGGAAGTATCACATATTAGAAGTGACTTTCCTTGACATAGCAAGTCATCAGCAGAGATAGGACTGGACCCAGGATCCCCCAACTTCAATCCCACTGCTCTATCCATTACACGAAGCTGCTAGCTGCTCCCTTCTCCTTTGCCTTACCTCTCCTTCAGCTAAAGCTATCTCTTTCTCCCTGACTATTGCCAGTTCAGAGTACGTTACAGAATGGCTGGGGAGAATTGGGGTTCAATGAAGAAACAAAACCTCCCAGGTCTCAAAACCACTCCTGGCTTAATTAAGAAGAATAAGCTCTCGGCACAAGCACCAGAAACATGCTATCCAAGACAACTGTATGCCAATCTAACTGAAGAAATGCTGAGATGCTTGGAGGAGAGGCAGTGAAGAGAAACAGTTCTTCCTCCCCCAATCTCCCATCCCCATCGCATGCGTCCAGGCTCAGTAACCTAGAACTATGATACCTCTCTTCCAGGCCTGCCTTTCCTCACAAGTACAGCATGACCACTGCATTCTCTGGGGAATGAATTAGCCCCTTTTCTGATAAGATTGTATTCATCTCCCCTGATATAGTTCTCTCAGATACCTATTACTGCCCTCCTCAGCATATTTTATCCTAGGTGACTTTTTAATTACAACTCTAGTTTTAAACCCAGAATACTAAAGGTGAAATGGACCTTAGAAAATAGAATATCAGAGTTGGAAGAGCACATAGAAGATAGAACTCAGAGTGGCAGAGCTTGAAGAGAAGTAGAACATTAAGGACATTCTTAGGACTGAGAAGGAGAATGTCAGACCTGGAGTTCTGCAGATTGTAAATTGAATGTGAGTCATAAGCGTGACTAGGGCCAAAAAGGCTAAAGAAATCACGGGCAGCACCAAGGGAGTTGTGGTATCTAGAACACAGTGAGTAATAACCTTCTGGAAAGCAATTTGGAATAACAGGAAGAGGGACTAAGTGTCACTTTAATACAGAGATTCCAGTCGTCTGGCATATACCACAAGGAGGTCAATTACAAAAGAAAAAGTCATTCCCTACTCCAAAACACTTATACTGACCCTTTTTGGGGAAGCAAAGAGCTGGAAATGAAGTAGGTGCCCACTGACTGGATAACGGCTAAACAAATTGTGCTACATGAATGTAACAGACTACTTCTGTGCCATGGGAAATTCTGAAGATGATAATTATAGAGAAATGTAGGAAGGTGCATGAATTAATGAAAATTAAAGTAAGTAGAGCCAAGAAGATGATATACAGCATAATAATAATGGAAATCACCCCAAAACTAGAGAAACTGAATGCTGTGCCATTACAGTGACCAAACTTGGACCCAAAGGAGATCTATAAGAAGGTGCTTCCCTTTGCTTCTTTGCAGAGGTGGGAGACTATTGGTGTGGAACATGCATGTGATATCAGACTCTTTCAACACATTGATTAGTTTTGCTGAACTTTTTTCTTTTTTTTTCACTTTTCCCTCCTTTATTATAAGAAGGGATCTCTGAGAGCAGGGGATATACCGGAAAATGTAGATAATATGAAAACAAAAGATGTCAATAACTTTAAATATTAAGTATTACTATTAAATAAATATAAATTAATATAATATTATATATTAATTATTATATATTACTAGTTATATACATTAATATAATATAATAACCTGCTTTGATTTGCCCTGCTCAGACCACATTTAGAGTACCTTTTCCAGCTCTGGTACATCTTGAAAAGGACATTCATAAGCTGGAGGGCATCCAAAGGAGTACACCCAGATGCTGCAAGATCTTGAGACCATGCCATATTAAAATGGGTTAAAGGCTGGAGAAGAGAAGAGTCAGGAAAGGACATATCTCTCTTCTCCTGAAAGCTTCTTTTTCAGTCAGATTCCTTGAAAAGGAATTATCTATACTTGGTATCTACACTTCCTCTGAATACTTACTACCTTCTCTTTGTTTTTTATTTTCTTAAATAATGTTTTATTTTTCCCCAATTACATGTAAAGACAATTTTGAACTTTTTTTTATTTTGAGTTACAAATTTTCTCTTTCCTTCCCTTACCTTCTCCCTCCCTGAGACAGTAAGCAATTTGATATAGGTTATACTTGTTCAATCGTGCAAAACTTATTACTGTATTTCTTACGATCTTAATCTGTAATATCATTCAGCTAAACCTTCAAAATTACCAATAACCCCTTAATTGCCCAATTCAACAGTCTTTTGTCAGTTCTCATACATCTTATCCTTCTTGGCAGCATTTGACCCTTTTGACCATCCCCTCCTCATGGATACTCTTTTTTTCGGGACTTTTATGACAGTGGTTCTTGTTGTACCTGTCTGATCCCTCATGTGTTTTCTTCTGTGATTCATCAACCATGTCATTCCTGCTCACTGTGGATATTACAACACATACACACACACATTCACATACACTCACACTCTCACATACACTCATACACACACACACACACACACATACACACATACACACACACACACCGTTAGGCTCTGACCTGAATCTTCTCTATCTCTGTGTCTTTCTCTATTGGCCTATCTTTCTCTCTTACTATCTGTCTTTTTGTCTCTGTCTCACTGTCTCCCTCAAATGTCCAATCTCATGTCTTCTGGACTCTACATGACAAAGGGTACCTTCCAGAAAACGCACAGTCTGTAAAGGAAGATGGTTAATTGACATAGTGAAGAAGGACATGTGTAGGCATCATTCTGGAGCTGCCTGCCTGGTCCAGACAAAACAAGTTTGCCAGCTGGTCTGTCTGTCAGAGCTTAGGTAACCAGGGGCAGGGCCTGAGTCTGTAAAGGGGAGGAGATGAAGATGCAGGAGTGCGGGCAGCACCAAGAGCAATGGCCGAAGGTCTGGGTTCAAGATCTGCTGCAGACGCTTACTAGATGTGTGACCCTTGGCAAGTTACCACATCCTCTCTAAGTCTCATTTTCTTCCTGCATCAAATGAAGGGGTTGAACTTAATGGCCTCCAAGGTCCCTTCAAACTAAATTTGTGATGTTGTGATCCTATAAAATCAATGATCAAGGGTGTCTGGATCAGCCACCAAATCCCACAAATGCAAAGTTCAGCTATAATAGTTGTTATGGGAAACTAGCAGCAAGCTGACAACCTTTCATAGGAAATTTGCTCTGGAAATTGATCGTATGCCATCCCTCTGCATGTCCCTATAACAGTAGACAAGTCTCTATAAGGCTATATTGAAGCCCCAAGTGAGGTAGGTAGGACAGGTTTACATCATACCCATTCTACAGATGAAGCACACAGCAGCTATGGGATTTGATCCATGCACCACAGTCAATGTAGAAAAACCAAATTTGAATCCACTACTGCTACCTTCTAGCCCTGTACAGTCCCCACTAGAGACAGTCTGGGGGAACAGAAAGAGGGCAGGGATTGACGTCAGGAAACCAAGGTTTGTTTGATACTAGCTATCTATGTGGTTCATGTGGACAAGTCACTTCACCTGAATGACTTAGTTGTTGTGGTACAATAGATAACATTAGACTTGGGGTCAGGAAGACATGGGTTCAAATCCCCCCTTGGAGACTTACTAGCTATGTGACTTAAGTCACTTAAGCTCTCCCAGCCTCAGTTTCCTCATCTGTAAAATTGGAGGGTTGTCCTTGGTGGTCTCTAAAGTCCCTCCCAGCTTTGTCTATGATCCTATGTGAATATTAATATAGACACTACCAACACCACAGGATGGTTTTAAGGGAAGCATTTTGTAAACTTTGCAGCTAAAGAAATTAGAGTTTATTATTATTTTTAAACAGCACACCTCCAAATCAGGACTCAGCAACTTATTCAACTCTGAGTCGTAAGACTGACTCAGTAATTCCCATCATAAGCACAGAGAAAGCCCACAAAATAGGCTGGAAGGGACCTAAGATCTCCAATCTAACCTCATTTCATTCAATGAAAAAACTGAGATCTACAGACAAGTGACTTGCCCAAGGTCTCTCCACTAGTGAGTATCAAAGAGACTAAGTACAAGTCTAAGAGGAGCTCTCATTTGATCTCTGGTCTTCATACTTTAAACCCAATGTTTGTTTGATTTTTTTACACTATACATTATACTGCCTCATAAAGAAAGTACGCAGAGTATGAGAAAGAAAAAGATATAGAGAGGAGAAAGAAAAAAAGGTATTGTGGATCTATCTACTATAAGATAGCTCTATGATCCTAGGCAAGTCATTTTCTCTTTTGTCCCTCAATGGTCTGCTGTGCAAAATGTGAAGTTAGAGGCTGAGTTCAGATGACAACATCTATAAGTTTCATTATTCATTTAAAAATCAATCAGTCCAGGGAAGATAAGAGGCACAGTAGATACAGCACCAGTCAGGAAGACCTGAGTTCAAATATGACCTCAGTCACTTGCTAATTGTGTGACCTTTGCCAAGTTACTTAACCCTGATTGCTCCAAAAAAAAATCAATTGGTCTATTCCTCTCAGCATAATTTTGTAAATTATAGTGACTCCCTCAAGAACATTTGTGTTTGTGTTTAAAGAAAACATTATTATCAAAACCTATGGTCACCAACCTTTTCAGAGTTGTGATCCCCATTGGTTGTTTGTGGGTGTAGAGGAGGAGAGAGAGGGAGGCTTCCCTTCACTACGGAGAGTAGACAAGGGAAGAAAACGGCCAGGATCCTGTTTACTGTGGTCTGGCCTTGTGGGCCAGCCCCATGGGACAATGAAAAGAAAAGGAAAGGACAGCTTGGGACACATGAGGGGCAACTTCCAGAGGACATGAGAGTTCAGTCATTTAGGAAGAAGCAGCTTGACCCTGGCTTCAAGAGTCGGATTCCATAAGAGTGAAATTGGCTTTGGAGCTAAGATGTGGTAGAGAACCAATGTGCTCTCAAGTGCATAAAAATGAGTTGTATTCCCAGAAGTGGAGGTGAACAGCTCTGAGTGGTCCACATTTGTTTTCCCCATTCCCTTCCTTCTGTAACCAGTGACAGTCCTAAGATAGCTAGCAAGGATCAAGGGGTGCCAGGGCCCAGGAACAGACTGAAGAGGCCTCATTCATCTCTTTAATCCTTCTTCTATAATGGATTTAGATGTAGAGCTAGGCTTGAACCACTTCCTAGCAGCTTTCCTCCATCATTTGAACCCTGAGCTCCCTCTCCACCCTCCAAGTTCTGATGGCCCTCATTCGACACAGCATATAGAGGCAACACAGGATTGTGGGAAGAGCAGTGGATTGGGATCCAATATTTAATCTGTCACTTGTTCCTTGTGTGATCCCAGATAAGGCACACACAAGGCCTCAGTTTCTCCATCTGTCCAGTAAAGGGATTGAACTATGGCCTCTGAAGTCCCTTCCAGCTCTGCATCTAGAATCTCAGATCGTTAAGGTAATTCCTCTAGTTCTAAGTCCTGTGTTCTAATGTATCATCTTATGGCAGTGAATCTTAAAGTTGATGGTGATTTCTAAGCCCAGCCTCTAGCACCAACAAGAACCCCTTTTATAATGTCCCTGACCAGTGTTCATATACCCTCTGATAGACAGCCTCCAATGAAAGACCACTCACTCCACCTCCCTCTTCCCTTTAGAGAGCTCTGTGGCAAAATTTGTTTTTGTTTGCTTCTTTGTTTTCTCCCCTTATATTGAGCCAATATCAGCCCTTCTGCATCTTCAGCCACTGATCCTAGTTCTGCTTTCTGGAATGAAACAGAACAAGTCTAATCCCTCTTTGATATGACAGGTATTCAGATGCTTGTAAGTCATCTCTTATATGGCTGCATTGTAATGTTCTTTATATATATGTGCAGTGGGGATAAGTATGGTAGGTACCGTACATTTCCACAGACCAACATGCAAAATGTGACAAAAGATATACTGAGATAATGTATATTTTCTACTATACTGTACATTTTCTCCCAGCCAAAATGTCTGTTTCTCACACATGAAACTTCATTTCATTCCCATAAAGCTTTGTACCACTGGATGTCCTCCATACCTATAGTGATCTTCCTCCTCACCTCTGCCTCTAAAAACTCCTAGTTTCCTTCAGAACTTAACTTAAACACCAACTTCTATATGAGACCTTTCTTGTTCCTCCAACACCTTATATTTATTTTGTGTATATTGTATGTGTGTATATATGTATACATACATATATCTATATAAATACATATTTTACATATTTATATATAGTATATTTATGTGTATATATATATATATATATATCTGTTTCCTCTTCAAACAGAATATAATCTTGAATGCAAAAATTAATTCATTTTTCATCTTTGTATCCCCAGCCTTTGGGACATAGTAGTTAATTCCATAAATGTTTGTTGATTGACAGATAGAATGACTGAGGTGTAACATCAGGAATGAGGAGGTGGGCCAACATCACATCCAAAGAAAGGGATAATTCATGGACCAAGAAAACTGGATTTGAAGACAAGGAACTGGTATAACCTTGGGCAAGTGGAATGGTAATGAAATTTAAAGATCTCTTTGTATTGGAAAGCTAAGAGGTACTTAGCACCTAGTTCAAGTTAAGCCTCTGTTAAAGAAACAGAAGGTATGAAGTCCTGTTGCTGATGTAACAGGAAGGGGCTGAACAGGAAGCAGCAATACTGTATATAAGGAAAAGTCCCAGAGAGGGAGAGTCAGAACTTCTTAGGATAAGCCTTGCAGAGGCAAAAGAGGAAAGGCCCAGCCTGGAGAGAATGATTTTGATTCTGGGAACCAGCTGGAGCATCTGCTGTGGAGCTACCAGCTTCACCTGGGAGCTACCAAAGACTTCCAAGGACCAGCTGGAGCTGCCAAAGACTGAGGAAACATGACTATGATGCTGGTACTTTGTATGAACCTGTTTGTGGATTTGTTAAGCCTTGACTTCCCAGGAACAGAGACTGTGAAGGATTCAAGGTGAATTGGACACTGTGAGCTTCAGTGTGGTACAGGAACCGCACAGACAGCAGGACAAGGAACAGAGAGCTGTCTGCCATTGAACCAAGATGATAGTTTGGTGAATCGAGGTAGAAGCTGGGACCATGGAAAGGGATCCAGGGAATCTGAAAGCCTACCTCAGGTCAAGATGAAAAGACCTCTCTGTGAATACTGAGTAGTGTGAATACTGACCCTGATGTGAGGTTGTGCTTTGGGAATGACTTTGGTTTTTTTTTGGTTTTTGTTTTTTGTTTTTAAAAATTTATTTTTTATTTGTTTTCTTGTTTACATTATTCATTTTCATTACATTTTTGAATTACAAATTTTCTCCCCATCTTGCCCCTGCCCCAACCCTAAAACAGCAATCCCACTGTAAAGCCCCTCC
>JAQQSW010005920.1:0-14071 GCA_028646575.1 Pseudocheirus occidentalis | reverse complement strand
CAGGTCTTCCTGACTCCAGGCCTCATGCTGCAGCCACTGAACCACCAAGTATCCCTAGGCGCAAGAGAAGGTCCACGTGCTCACAATTTGACAACCAGTGAATCACACATCCAAACAAATCTGCATGTATATTTTTGCATAGTGATGGATTTGAACAACGAATGTTGCAAACTAAAATTTTCTTAAGTTAATGTGTTAATACTCAAGTAGAAGAAACAAGACGTTTTTACATATCACGTGGGATCTTGAGTATGGAGTTGCTTAGTATTGTTTACATGAGCAATAGATTTCTTTTTAAATGTCCTTAGGCTTCTTTTCTGTAGGGATTTCATGACTTGTCAGTCAGTCAATAAACATTTACTAAGCATCTGCTACACCTGCCAGGCACTGTGCTAGGTGCTAGCAATATAAGGACAGGCAAAAGACAGTCCCTACCCTCAAAGAGCTCTCAATCCAATGGAAGAGACAACATACAAATAGCTATGAACCGAGAAGTTATAGACAGGATAAATTGCATATAATGAACAGAGGGAAGGTACCAGAATTAAGGGGGATCAGGAAAGGCTTCCTGGAGAAGGTGGGATATTAGTTGGGACTTGAAAGAAGCCAGGGAAGCCAACAAGAGGAGATGAGAAGGAACAGCACTTCAGACATAGGGGACAGACAGTAAAATGCATGGAGTAGATGGATGGAGTGACTTGTCTCATTAACAGCAAGGAGGCCAGTGTCACTGAATCTAAGAGAAAATGCAGAGAGAGCGGGAAGGCAGGGTAGGAAGCAGAATAGATTGCAAATTGAAGAAATTCCTCTGCAATGTAGATCATTACTCTCTCTGCAAATTATAATCTTAAAATCTTTGATGAGGGCACTAAGAAAGCAAATTATTTGCCTAGGAACATATATACTGGAGGCAGGATTTCATCCCAGCTCTATACTCGGTTTGAGACCAATTTTCCATTCACTAAGCCACTTTGCCTTCAATAGAGATGGAAGAAAAAAAGAGGAAAGTAAAAACAACAACAACAACAAAGAAAATTATATTTATTTCACAAACCTTGTAATAATAGAATGTTATGAGTGTGTGTTTGTCTGTTTTATCAATTTCACACCCTCTAGCCATTTCCAACCCATGGTATAGGTACTCTGGACTTCCTCCTCTCAGACATCTGGTCTCTACCATTTCAGATTATCATATTGTAAAAAAAAAAAAAAAGTAAGTCTGATGTACTTTACAGTATGAAGTTTTTCTTCATACTAACAATATTTATTATTAATAATAAAATAGGTAGCATTCATGTAGCTCTTTATATTTTGCAAAGAGCTTTACAAATATTACCTCATTTTGTCCTTACAACAATCCTGGCATGTAGGTGTTACTATTATCTCCATTTTACAGATGAGGAAGTAGAGGCAGACAGAGGCTTAGTTACTGGCCAAGGGTCACCTCAATAGAAAGTATCTGAGACTAATGTTTAATATGAAGTTATTTGTAGAACCTATATTGGATTGCATGCTGTCCTGGGGTAGGGAATGTGTGGGAAGGGGTCAGCAGGAGTGGGAGAAAATTTGGAACTCAAAAGCTTATGGAATTGAATGTTATAAACTAAAAGCAAATAAATAAAAATATATTTTTAAAAAGTATTTGAGGCCAAATCTGAAGTCAGGTCTACCTGACCTCAGGTCCAGTGCTCCATCCTCAAGCTGTCCCTAATCGAATTGTTTTGAGATAACAGTGTTAATTGGAAATTAGGAATAAAAATGACAATTACTATAAATCAATAATTTTATGGAAGAAGCCAAAACAAAAACTGAACCTGGCTATACTAACAGACCTACTCTATACTATAGACAGTCTCCTTGTAATATATGCTTTTATTGAGAGGAGATATTTGATTCAGATAATTAGTTCCTTCTCTGTTATTAAATGCTCCTTGAAAACCTACAAAACTTTTGTGGTTTTGTGGTCTCCTTGTATATAAAGCAGTACAGCCACATATATTTCTAAGCACCTAAGAGAAAACAGCAAAATGGTAGAAAAATGGAGATGACATAATAAAAGTGAAAATGAAAACTGAAAAGGGGGAAATTCCTGTGATCAAGAAAATATGGATGGCAACTTGCAATAAATAGTGAGCACCTATGGAGGAAAACCATTTGCACTGCAGACCTTGGAAGTGTCTACACAGCCAGCTCCTCAGAACTTCACTATGGCCAACAGCAGCATCTTACAACTGGCTCTTCTCCTGCTCTTCTCTGCTGCTGTCTCTTCTAAAGGCTATGACTCACTTCGCTTCCATCAAAGGAGAACCAATCACAGGAGTGTGAGTCTCCTGAATGAAATGATTGGAAAAATTCATCCAGAATGTCTACAGGAAAGAATGGACTTCAAGATCCCCCAGGAGGTTGTACAGCCTAAGCAATGCCAAAAGGAGAATGCAACCATGGTCATCCATGAGATGCTCCAGCATATCTTCCTCCTATTCAGCAGCAAAAATGCCAGCCCTGGTGTGGATAAGACCACCATTGAGACATTTCTCAATGGAATTTATCAACAAATGGTACATCTGGAAATGGCTTTGGAGGAAGAGATGGACCAAGAGAACAGCACCTGGGGGAGTGAAGAGAGCATCTTGCATCTCAACAATTATTATAGAGGAATAATGAATTATCTGAAAAGCAAAGATTACTGCAGCTGTGCCTGGAAGAGGGTCCAGGTCGAAATCAGAAAGAATTTTGTCTTCCTTTTCAAATGGACAGAATGTCTAAGGAACTGAAGGACCCGGAGATCGCACTTGAGAAACTATACAGTGCATACAAATGTTACAGGTGCTCGTGAAACTGACTGTTGTTGGGTGGAAGAGGTGGCATTTGACATAATGGATTTGAAATGAAAACTGGACAGTTTTTCAGTTAATTTTATTTGTAAAATCTTATTTATTTATCATATCTATTTAAGTTATTTTTTCTTTTGGACAATAAATTATTTTGGTATCTAAATTTGTTCACTTGCTTTTTCAACTCAATTCATTTTTTCATTAATTTTAAAAATATTAGTTTATTAACTATTGTGCACTAGGCATAGCCTCTATCTTTTTTCTACTTCAGAAATTTCTTACTTATTAAGCTTCTTTTTCTGGAGCTTTCTGGAGTTCTTTGTTTTATATCTGGGTTTTCAGAAAAATAAAGAGGAGCCAAGAATTTAGAAAGCAAAGTTAGAGGAAATTCTTTCAGGATTTTCCCTGTCATATTTAGCCTCAGAGAGCTCTAAAATGCATACACACACATATATACATACACACATGTATCTTATATATGTCTATATAAGACATGCTCCTTGCCCTCAAGGACCTTACAGTTGGAGGAAACCCTCTCCCCTCCCCAACCACTCCTTCTCCTTCCCACACATGCTTTACACCAGTTAAAAACAGGGTCCAACCCTTAAACATGTATAATATGTGCAAAATGTTGTGAAAAGGCAGGGTTATTATAGTAAAAGGGAGGCTTTAAGTAGGTACCCTCCTTCACTGTCATTCTTCCCTCCATGTCATGCTGATTACTTTCCATGGCTTCCAGGTTTAGATTTTATGGAGACATTTTCCCCTCCCTCATAAATTTCAGTTTAAAAACTTCAAGTTTTAGGTTTTATGTATTTTTCTCTTCTGTCATCAAATTTCAGTTTAAAATATTCCACACTAACACCTACTTCAGCTAACAGAATAAGTCATTCCCCATAAACAGTTTTAAATGCTGGTTTTTCCTGTTGTTTTTCTCTACTTTTTTTTTCTCTACTTCTTAAAGTTATCAACTACTAAGTTCTCAAAGTCTGCATTGCCACACTTAAATTCTAATGAGCCATTTCCCTGTTGTTTGTAGGTACACATAAAAAGCTTCATTAATAATTTAATGTACTAAGAAACCTTTGGTTCTTGCAAGCTATGCCTGAGTGCTGTACCAAGATCTTGTCCAGTGGAAACAGCATTGAATTTGGAGAGAGAGGACTTGAGGTGGATATCCAGATAGATATACAAACCTGCTTCATGACTCATTACATTTATACTCATTGCCTTGAATCCTAGGATAATTGGGGGGTAGGAAGATGCTTGCTTTTTTTCTTATTAATGATTAAAATTGTGTAACCCCTATAAATTTATCAAGTAGCTTAGAGAATCCTGTCCAGTTTTTAAAAATATTTAGTAAACTAGAGAAACCTATTTTTGCATAAGATACATATATAGAAGATGTATGTACATATACATCTTACATATGTATAAGTGCACAATATGTGTATTTCCAAACCTAATCTCCCATTGAAGTCATGGGCTCTGTAGCTTGTTAATTAATGGAACAAATTATAACAAAAAGACACCAAAAGTTATTTACAATGTTTTAGATGTAAGAAAGCTCATAACCAGAACTATTCCAGACCATCATTGTAACAGCAGATGAATTCTGGTCACTTCCAAGGACACAGTTCCACCATTTACTTCACTTAAGACATCAATTAAAGTTTCTTCTCAAGAATTCACTTCATCCTTTTCAAGAGATGCTATGACAGTTCCATTAGGAAAGATCTCTTCATCCTTTTTCTCTTGTCTTCTTTAGCTTCTCTCAAGTCATAACTTAACAGTTTTTCCAAAATGACAGGTAAACAACCAATAACTGAATATTCCATTTGGTTCTTGAAGCTACAACATTAACTCTAGCCTCCAGATTTCCTTCTCCATCCTTCATCATGCCAGTCAGGGCTGGAAGTCACTAACATTTTGTATATCAATAGGAATCAGTTTATAAGCAGGGAAATGATAGAACTGATCAGAGAAACAGTTTATTTGGAACACTGGCTTGGGTTGCCAGTGGTAGGGAAGAGAATAGGTTCCTCTGTCCCCTCTACACCTTCCCTCTCTGAGGGAAGGGAAACAAGAAATTAAGTTAGGACCATTAATAGTGATTAGCTTCCTACAGCTCTTTGGGTACACATGGCGGAGAAAATGCTCAGGCTTGGCTTTTGTGTCTCACCATCCTCACACGCTGCAACTTCTGCCTTCCTGTTCTGGCTTTATGCTCCACTTATGTCTGACCTACATGAGGAAACTATTTCATCTTCACTATAAATCATTAGCAAAGAGCACATACTTGTGCCCTAAAAAACTCCCCATTAACAACATGGGCATTTGGGAACCCTGGGTTAAAATGCCTATTCAGTGCCATTCAGTTACTTTCTGAAACATGTATTTCCAAGGCAATGCTGCAAAAATTACGAGCTGAGAGTTATAGATATCATCCCCTTTCAACTCAATTCAACCAACTCTGCCCTGAATCTGTGAGTTCCTTGCTTACCAAAGCCAGCTGATTTCTTTTTCTTCTGAAGAAAAGAGTTTAATCTCATTGGGAAAACAAAACAAAATAATACATCCAATTCTATTTGTAGCCTTCCAGAAATACTTATCTAGCCCTCACGAAAGACAAAAAAGCATTACTTCAATTTTTAAAAGAACTGACTCTTTGTAAGAACATGTCTAGCCTTAGAATGTCTTGCTAAAAGTTTCAGCCAGTCACCTTCTCAATGGAAGTTCAACATGAGAGAAATTGGATCCTGAGAATGTGAGAAGGAATGACAGATAATAATTTTGAATTATCCTCAAAAACTTAAATTTTAATAGTGTTTTATCTTTAGATTTCAGGGAAGGGGGTAGGATAAAAACTCAAAAATCCATTGATGTGAGGCATTCTCAAGTGACTTCCACAAATGAGATCTTTTGCATTAAAAGATGAAAGTTGTTGACTCAGGAAATTTACTCTCTGAAGTTGATTTAGGTTCCTTAGATCTTTGTTGAAGGCCCAAGTACATTTGTCTAGTTCTCTAAACAACACATGACAACTTTAACCAATAGATGGCAGCATCATTTCAATTAACTAAGGATTGATTTTTGTAGAGCATTGGCCTCATATAGAATAAGTAACTTTAGGTGGAACTTGACTTTTCCAGCAAGCAACATGCAATCAGTTGAAGGGTGGGACAATTGTTTGAGTCCCACCCTATTCTCTTGATGGTCTCCTCTCCAACAAAATGACACTATACCGTTAAACATTGCCCCCATACTATTCTTTCTCAACTCTGCCTTCCTGTCGTTGCATAAGGTATGGGTTTCTCTGGGTTTACTGATATGACCAAGACACCCACTGCAGCTATGAAAACATCCTCAAACTTGGTCTCTCCTCACTTCCATCACTACCTGGCGATAGTGGATACTTCTCAGTGCCTAAAGCAATGACCAGGGAGGAAGCTTCCACACAAAGTCTCCTTCCTTCCTTCCTTCCTTCCTTCCTTCCTTCCTTGTATCTTATTGGTTAGAGCCCACTTGCATGTGTCTGATTTGTTCAGCACAGAGGCATGCAAGACTGAGGCTGGGAAACTAAATAATACACACAGAAAAACGGCCAAAAAAAAATATCCCACTTTGCTTGCCATTACACCATGTTGGAAGAACAGGACCAACTTTGACTTCCCAAAGGAAGCCATGGAAGGCAGCCAACTCCAGGGGGAAAATGGCACACTCATTATTCATGAGATGCTCCAGCAGATCCTTACCATCTTCAGCCTGAATGCCACTCCTGCCATTTGGAATCAGACCCAGCTCCTGCAATTTCTCAGTGGACTGGATCAGCAGCTGGGAGAGCTGGAGAGGTGTGTTGGGGAGGATGTAGAGTGGGAAGAGCCTTCCTTGGGAAGTGAGAACCCCAGACTGGTCCTGAGGAGCTACTTCCAAGGAATAAGCCAAATCTATAAGGAAAAGGATACAGCCACTGTGCCTGGGAAATTGTTAGAGTAGAGATCAGGAGAGTCTTTCTGTTCATAAGCAAGCTTGCAAGAAAATTCAGGGACTAAGGATGAAGAATGGGCTCTCAGGACATATCAGCTCCTTGTCCAATTTTTTGATACCTGAAACCCAGAATTCAATAGTTAAAAAGGACTGTCATTTTTGCATCAACTAATAAATATCCAAATTCACTGGGTTGTTTTTATTTTTTGTTTTGTTTTCTGTGAGATAATTGGGCTTAAGTGACTTGCCCAGGGTCATATATCTAGTAAGTGCCAAGTGTCTGAGACTGGATTTGAACTTAGGTCCTCCAGACGTCAAGGCCAGTGCTTTATCCACTGCACCACCTAGCTGTCACTCACTGGATTATTTTTTAAAATAACTTAAGCTGTCATTTGTAAAAAGATAAGGCCTAAGAATACAGAGAAGTTTCATCTGTGCTCAGCAGTAGAATGGTTCTAATATTTTATAATTGATATTCATATGTATTATATTTATATTATGTTATCATTTTCTATTTATATTCTATTTATAATTGATCTTTATGCTGGTAATAATTATTATACACTGAGGAAAGTATACATTTTTATGGTATTAATAATGTCCTAATTTTATATTAAATGTAATTTTTTCAAAAAACCTTTTGCCCCATTATTTTTACCAAATAAACTCTCACTGAAAAGCTAACTAGATGTTCCCAAGGGAATAGATTCAGTGGAACAATTCAATTCAAGCAACATTTATCAAGCACTTACTATAGAAAAGGTACTGAAGGAGATGCTGGTAACACAAAGAAGAAAATTCATCCAGTTACTTCCCTCAGAAAGCTAATAGTCTAATGTAAGGCTTCTTGATTTAGGATCCATAGGGTCTGTGGATAAATTACAGGAGGTTTTTGAATTTGGATAAGAAAAGGATTACATCTTTTTTTCTCTAACTTTTAATTATAATTTGTAATTTCAGCTGTCAAAAAATATATTCTAAGCAGTCGATAGGCTTTATTTTCCTTTCCAAGGAGCCCCAAACACACACAAAAATAAAGAACTCCCTGTTCTAATGCAAGTATGCAACACATATGCAAATACAAGTGCTACAATAGAAAATGAAATCAAGCCAAAAAGACAGAGGGCCAAGAGAAGTGGTCCAATAAAATTTTATGAGAGAGAGATTGCCTTTAGCTGAGAGGGTGAAGGGCAGTTTCATGGAGGAGGAGGCATTGAAACTGGATCTTAAGGGGAAAAAAGTATGCTAGAACTTTTCTTTGTGAGATGCTCCAGTAGATCTCACTGCTCAAAAACAAATCCCAAAACCTAAACAAAGGTTTTTAGAAAGAATTTTATTAAGTTGTTTCAGTGAAGGAAAAGAGCCAGAAAAGGTATGACTCCCTTCCCTGAATTTCTGTTAAGTTTCATGTTATATAGAGTTCAAACAAGGGTGCAAGCTGAATGGCCTACATGTGTACATTACTTGAGATGTATATCAGCATGTAAGTATAAACATCCAATAAAATCTGGATAAAGCCAAAACACAAGTTATTGGGGAGCACAAAACACAAGCTTTTTGGTGGGCCCAAAGACCTAGGTGAGCAGACCCAAAACAAGCATTCTGGCTTCCCTGGATAGTCTCTGAGGTCTACAGAGACTAAAGTTTGGGGTTAGACAATTTCTAGATGTAAAGCTAGGTTCAAACAATATCAGTACTACAGTGTTTTCCCAACAGTCTTTAAGCACTTCAACCAGAATGCTTCTCCTGCTGCTTACAATAACTCAGCAGATTGGATTAGCACCAAGAATAGTCAAAGAGGAGCTTTGAGCAGATGAGGTGGAAAGAGCATTCCTTGAAAAGTTAGAACCTCAATTTGGCCCTGAAGAGTTATTTTCAAAGATTAAGTCATTATTTTTAAAGTAAAAAGTACAGTTACTTTACCTGGGAATTGATATGAGTCAAAATCAGGAGAGGCACTTTCTGTTACAAGGAAACTAAGAAAGAAGAAATTAGCATCTAAACATTTTAGCTCCTTTGCTAAGTTTGAGATAAGAGAGTACAGAAGAGGATGGGTGAATAGTTTGGCCTAGAATCCTTGAAGGGGAACAATGTGAAACAAGGCAGATATTTGGAGCCAGACTGTTAAAGGATGCACAATATTAACAGAGACAATAAAAGCAAACACAAAAGTTTATATTCTATCTTAACTGCAAAAGGGAGCCATTGAAGGTTTGGGAGGAATGACATCTTCAGGGCATTGTACTAGAAAGACTGTTTTGGCATATGGACTGTATGAGGTACAATTCTTGTCAAGGAGATGACTTCAAATGCTATTACTTTAGAAGAAAACTGATGCGGGCATAAACTAGGTGGTAGTGTTAGTTTAAAAGAGGGAACAGAGGAACAAGGATGACCAGGGGAAGCTCTGATCTGTTGGATGAGTCCCATGTTATTAACCTGGTGTGATTACAGGTTATGGAACTTTGTCAGAAAGAGGGTTCCCCTCCCATGGTGCTAGATATTACCCTACTACCATGCCTTGAATGGGGACATCCTACTTGGTCCCCAACAACTGAGGCTACCTTGAAGGTGAAAGAAGACTGAGAATCTGGGGAGACAGGATCTTGTCAAAGGAAGCTCTCTTCCTCCCCTCCACAGGCTGTATGAGTGAGCAAAGGAAACAACTTTGACCCCTTGATACTTTTCCTGCTGTTTTTTCTCGCTTGAATTTCTAGATTGTAGTGCAACAAGAAGGGATGGGGCAATTTCTCTTTCCCCTCACCAAACCATGGCAACTTACAGGAAGCACATAACAGTGGGAAATAAATGTGCTGAGATAAGCCTGACACTGGAGTCCCTAGACCTCACAGTTATAGCTGTTTTCTTCATCTTTTTTGTTTCTTTTCCTGAATACACATCAGACGAGGTCACCGTCCATGCACTCCTGCCACTGACTTTTCCAACTTTGTAATTTCTATGCCCTATTATATGATTAACAGGCTTATGAGCACAGCACCAATCTCTCTCCTGTGTCAATCCTGAATCACTAACTTCCTATAAGATGCTTTAAATTGGATATAATAGAAGCATCTATTCAGCTTGCCCAAAAGAGAACTCATCTTTTCTTAAACACCTGACCTTCTTCCAAAGTTCTCTGATTTTGTCAGACACCCGCTTTCCCCTAGCTTCACACGTTCACGTCAGCGTTCTTTGACTCCACACTCTTCTTCACCACACGTATACGCATTATTTGCCGAGTCTGTTTCTAATTCCACATCTGTTGCATACGATCCCTTTTTTGTTTTTGTTGTTGCTTGCCCTTCATTTTTTAAGAGGATGAATGATGTCACAGAACAATGTCTTCATTTTGCTTTAATTCAGTCCCTCACACCTATACCCTAAATTGTTGCGACCAGTTCTTCATTTGTCCCCTTGTCCCAAGTACTTCTCTACTCCTGGACAATCTTCATGGCTGCCAACAGTAATTTTCCTTAAGTACAGATCTTACCTATTCCTCAATCAACTCCACTAACTACCTCTTGCCTGCAGAGTCAAATAGAAGACTCTTCTATTTAGTTTTTTGAATTATTCACAAACCAGCTCCAACCTGTTTTTCTATCCTCATTTAATATTACTACCTTTCCCACAGTCTGTGAAGGCCAGGCTGAAGTTCACCTTGTCCCCTTTATACCATCTCTGTCTCTGTGCCCTTGCACCAGCTGCCCACCCTCCAAGTTCTTCCTTCTCAGCTCTAGCTCACAGAATCCTTCTCTTCAAGACACAACTCAAATATTGTATTTTATATGAAGTCATTCCTAATACCCTCAACTGCTAGTGCCCTCCCTTCCAAACTACCTTGTATTTAAAACTGCTTTGTATTTATAATCTTTATATTTATTCTGTATGTAATTATATACATATTTCTTGTCACTCTTGCTAGAAGGTAAGTTCCTTAACAATAAGGATTGTTTCACTCTAATAATTTGTATCTCCAGTGCCTAGCACTGTGCACAGCACCTAGCACATGATAGGTGCTCAATGAATGGTTACTGCTTAATTGATGATAATCTTGAGTTTGACAGGTGAGTTCCAGAATCTGTCTGTGTAGGGAGAAATGTCTAACGATATACATTGATCATAAAAAAGACTGTAAAAGATATGACTGTTGAACTAAAGCCATGCAATGGGAGGGTCAGAAGATCTGAACTTGGCCAATCTTCCAAGAAAACTTTTATCAGTTGCTGAGATAGTACAGGACTGAGGTGTATGTGAAATATCTCTTCAGTAATCGAACAAAGGTCTTTATCTTCTAGGAGGAATACAATATGTTAAATGATTTTTTTTTTAGTATTTTCTAAGAGGAAGAATGCCATAGTGGATAAAGAGCTGGCCACAGAGTCAGAAACCTTTGAGCTCAACTTCTACTTCTGACTCATTCTATATTTGTGATGCTGAATAAATCACAACTTCTCCATGTTCTATGCAATTCCTGGAGTCTATAAGCTATAGAGCGGGTGCTAAACTGCACTAATAAAGGGAATTTCTCCCCTGGGAATCCCATATTCCAATGAAATTTCAGGTCTACTCCAGAATTTACTCTGTGTTATAGCTCATGTGGGCTTGAAAATCCTTTATATCATGCATTTTCTGTGATCAAGGAAATTTTTTAAATGTTTCAAGCTGATACTCAAATTATACATTGTTTTATGGAAATTGATAATGTTCATATTTAGGAAAAACTAGATATGAGTTATACCAGAGCTTTGTTTTAGAGTTTTTTTCAGGAGAAAAATGATATCATTTTCTTATTTCCCTTGATATTCTAGATCTTTTTTTTCCCCTCCAAATGAATTTTTTACCTCTGCTTAGCTCTTAAAAGTATCCTTTGTGGTTTGTCCTTTATTCTCAAAGAGGACCATGACATCAGGGAGATGATGCCATGACTTGCAAGTGAATTGGTTTTAAGTGAGGGAGGGTTGTGCAAAGTCATGAACCTCACTTTCTCCTCCAGAGTCAGCTGGGTCCAATAGTCAGATATAGATCAGGACAACTGGAGATGTCCCAGGATACAGTGGGAGGCATTGGCCTTTTTAAGCTGTTTCTAAGTTCTCACTTTTACAATGGTAATGCCCATTAGGGTGCTTTCAAGGTGGTGGAATCTAGGAAGAAGTGTGGTCACTGACCTCCTAGTTGATTGAGAAGGGCACCTGCTGACTGTGTTCCTCTCTGTCCTGGAGAAAGCACTTCTCTCTGTCCTGGAACTATGACCAAGGTCTTTCCTCCCTTGAAACAGCAATCACTTCTCTCCACACTGGAACTGTGGTCCAGAGCTGGATGATGAGCAGCAGACTCGCTGAATAGTTCCTGTGTCCACTGCCAGCAATGGGGCCCCAGGTAATTTTTTTTCTGACCAGTTGTACAATACCCTTACTGTTTCTGGGATGAGAGTGCATGAAGTTGCTTCTGCTGCTGCCAAGTCCTATAGCTGGTGTTACTGTCATGCTATACTTCTGGCTATCCCCCACCCAAATGTCATGGACCTCTCCTTCCAACCTTCTACAGCAGTGTTTCTCAACCTTCCTAATGCTGTGACTCTTTAATACTCATATGTGGGTATATCTGAATGTGGGCAGACCTGCCTGGAGACAGATAAAGGAGCCGTGTCTCGGTTCCTAAGACCATCGGAAATATGTGTTCTCCCATGGTCTTAGGCGACCCCTGTGAAAGGGTCATTCGACTTTGAAAGGGTCATGACCCAAAGGTTGAGAATCGCTGTTCTAAGGAAGGCAGAGGATACTTTACTGGCACTGGGTGCAGGATCTTGTTGAGTTGCCCCATCTACTATAGTTCCAGGGGAAAGATGAGCACTAGTGCTCACAGATGAAGGGAAGCATAGGTCTAGGTCACAGTTATAGGGCAGAGAAGGGTGGTTGTTGTCCATCACCAGGAAGCCCTGGTTTCAGTTCCAAGGAAAAAAGGAGCATTAGTGTTTGCAGCCAAAGGAGAGGAGGGGCCATAGGCACAGTTCCAGGGCCAAGAGGAGTGTGAGCACTTGTGGCCACAGGGGAGCAAGATCCTTTCCCATTTCCCTGGATTATACCACCTTAAAAGAACTAAAATTTATGCACCCTCCAGAACTGGCAGTGAAAATGGCAGCACAAAAAACTCAAGCTTGGGGCAGGGCCCTCCTCAATCCAAGGAAGAAAACCCAACTTTAATATAAAATTAAAAGCAAAAAATAGGAAAGATGAGAAAACAACAACAACAATAACAACAAAAGAACCTGACCATAAAAAGCTACTATGGTGACAAGGAAGATCAAAGACACAAACTCAAGAGAAGACCATGACGTCAAAAGAGTTACAAGCAAAGCCTCAAAGGAAAAAACGTGAATTGGGGATAGAAGGCAAATGAGAATCCCTGGAAGAGCTCAGGAAGGTGTGTTTGTTTTTTAAATAACTTTTGTTTATTTTTAATCTACATCATTCATTTCCATGAGATTTTGAGTCACAAATTTTCTCCCCATCTTTCCCCTACCCACCACCCCAAAATAGTGATCTCACTATATACATCCTCCCCCAATCTGCTCTCTCTGATATCCTCCCCCTTCCCCCCTCTGACTTTCCGGTAGAGCAGGATGGATCTCCCTACCCCAGTGCCTGTATATCTTATTTCTCAGTTGCATGTAAATAATAATTACACACACACACACACACACACACACACACACACACACACACATATATATATATATATATTTTTTACAATTTGATTTTAGAACTTTAAATTCTAGATTCTTTCCCTTCCTCCCTTGTCGCCCACCCCTGCTGGAAAGACAAGCAATTCAATACAGGCTGTACATGTATAGTTAGGCAAAACATCACCACAATGGACATATTGTGAAAGACTGACTATATTTCCCTCCTTCCCATCCCATGCCCCACTTGTACTATTCTCTACTTTGTCCCTGTCCCTTTACAGAAGTGTGTGCTTCTAACAACCCTCCCCCCATAACCTGCCCTCCCCTCCATCATACCCCCTCTCATCCCCTTCCCCCCTACTTTCCTGGAGGGCAAGATACCCAATTTAGAGTGTATGTCATTCCTTCCCTAAGCCAAATTCAATGAGAGTAAGGTTGACTTTTTCCCTTTTGCCTTTCTGTTCCTCCTCTCCATTGTAACAATTATTCCTAGCCTCTTCTATATGAGATGATTAATCCCATTCTGTCTCTCCCTGTCTCCTCTCATTCTATTCCTCTCCCACCTCTC
>JAQQSW010005919.1:0-14071 GCA_028646575.1 Pseudocheirus occidentalis | reverse complement strand
ATCTAGGGGTGGTCTAGAGAGAAGTTTGAGGAGGGTCTTCAGGAAGAGTCAGATGAGGTCAGATTCCAGTAATGAGTGATTAAGGGTAGGAAGTTGCTGGAGGCTACCTGGAGACCATAGACAATGGTGGGCCAGGACAGTTCAAGGGTGGGAACTGGAACATCAAGGGTGGGAAACTATTAGAACAAAGGCGGGCTAAAAACTTGGGCAGAGCCACAACTTAAGGTCCATGACCTCAGGCAGATGCATTCCCTTGGGAAGACTCAAGGAGAGCTCAAGTGAGCTCCCAAAACCTGCACCTCATCAAAAGTACTGCAAGCATTAAAGAAGCATTAATTAAGCGCCTATGTTAGTAATGTGTAAAGGGGCAGCTAAGTGGGGCAATGGATAGAAGACTGGGCCTGAAGTCAGGAAGACTCAACTTTGTGAATATAGCCTCAGATACTTTCTAGTTCTGTGGCCCTGGACATGTCATTTAATCCTGTTTGTCTCAGTTTCCTCATCTGTAAAATGAGCTGGAGAAGAAAATGGCAAAACACTCCTGTGTATTTCCCAAGAAATCCCCCAATAGGGTTTGTTTACAAAGAGTCAGACAAGACTGAAACATCTGAAGAACAACTACTATTTCAGGCACTGTGTTGAGTGCCAGAGATACAAAGAAAGGCTCCCTAAAACCCCAAACAGAGCCCCAAATCTCTGGTTTCAGGGAGCTCATATCATAATCAGGGAGACAATAAGCAAACAACTATGTACGTACAAGACATTTATAGTACATTTTGGTGACAATTTCAGTGGGAAGGCCCTAAGATTAAACAGAATTGAGAAAGGCTTCTTGTGGAGAAAGTGAGACTTAAGCAGGGACTTGAAGGAACATAGGAAACAGAGAGGAGAAGGAAGAAAGTTCTGGATAGATCGTATTAGATACTCCCAAAGGTTCATTCCAGCTCCAACACAATTTGATGTCATAAATCTAGTTGAAACTGATCATATTGTACTGACTCACTTCAGCATTAAATTTACCTCCAATTAAATGCTCACAAGTGCTTTAATGGCAAGTCAGTGCCTTTTATTCCAAGTTTCAGATGGATTAATGATTTATCTGCTGACCTTAATGGGTCAACTCTCTTTTCACAGCTTTTGTTTGTTTATTTGTTTATTTCAAACTGACAGATTCTTTTTCTCCTTGGCATATGATTTGCTTCAAATGCTTTTTTCCCCCCAGGAGATTTAAAGCCATCAAGAGATACTTGTCAGCTGGATTCTCATACTTGGAAAACTCTACATCTTCCCTTTTTGTAACTTTGCATGTTGGAAAGCATGTGTCCTTTTTGTAGCTGTCCATCTGTTTGTTTCCACCCTTGTAAATACCACTGTCATCAACTTCCTACTTCTGGCCTAGTTTCCAGAAGCATTTTCCCCCTTTGAAACTGATGGGAAGATATTTATGCTGCTATCATTTCCCATTTCAACACTCCTGTCTACAGCCTACATAATCTGCCTAGGTGCCAATTCCTCTATACTTTCCCTTGCTTCCAATTCTGGTATCATACTTGAAAAGAAGTGCTAATGATCTTTTGGAGACTGTTAAAGGATAAAACAGGATTCTAGATGATATCTATATACTGCACAAAACTTTGAGGACACTGGAGGAAAGAAAGAAGAGGTGTAGTGAAAGGAAGGGAATAAGGAAATATTGACAGTAAATAGATCCAAATGGCACATTTCAGCATTTAGGAATACATTTCTGTTACTGTCAGTGGCAGCATATGTTAGATGGTATACTTTTTCTTTAAACCAGGCCTGTTTTGTTATCAGTGTAGAGAACTTCTAATGATGTAACTCCTTCTACTAGTACAGATCTGCAACTGTTCTGTAACATAAAGTCTCACAGGGTAGTCTGGAGACCAGAGAGCTTAGATTTTAGCTAGTTTATACCTCAAAGGTAGGACTCCAACCCAGATCTTTCTTACTTCAAAGCCAGCTTTCTATCTACTGAGATAGAAAGAATACCTTCCAGCTTATCTCAGTAGTGATTCCACATCTTTTCCGTTATCTTCTTTCCAAGATATTTTTGTCTCTTACTAGACTGAGAATATAGCAGCCATTTCCTACTCCAAATCTCAGAAGTCCTCTATATCTTCACCTATCCTTACCCTTCCATTTCCTTGTTAAGTCCAGTCCTTCTACCTGTGCCCTCCCTTCTTATCCTCTCCTGCTTCCTTCAGGATCTTGGTCCTTCAATTCTTCCTCTATCTCTCATCTTTAATCTATACCTATATAAAAGTTCTTTCCCCACTGCATACCAACAGTAAGGCCTAAAATCTTAAAACAAAACAAAACAAATTCTCACTAGACTCTTCGATACCCTCAAGTTATTGTCATCTGTCTCTGCCAAATTCCTAACAATAATTATCAGCACTTCCTTTCTTCACTTCTTTTTATGCCATTTACTTTTCTATCCCTTGTGAATGAGTTTCTTGATCCACTGTTCACCTGAAGCTGCCCCATGTGAAGGTTGCTAACAATCTCATAATTGCATCTTTTCTCAAGACTTTTCCTTCTTGACCTTTTTTTTTTTAAATGCTACAGATTGATGTTTTACCCCTGGATTTTTTTCTTTCCCTCTAACTGACATTCTTTCCTCATTTTTCTTCTCTAAAGTTTGATTATTCCTTTTGAGGTTCCTCTGTTAAATTATTCTCTCTCTCTCTCTCTCTCTCTCTCTCTCTCTCTCTCTCTCTCTCTCTCTCTCTCTCTTTCTCTTCCCTCCCCTCCTTTCTGTGGCTCTCCTTTAGGGTTTTGTCCTACACCCTTTTCTCTTTCTTTGATGGGATTAACTGTAGAAGAATTGCACCCATACAATATTCAGAGCTCTCTTTGGCACATGCCCCACCCAATGCCTGCCTCTCTTGTTCATACCCTGTGGAGTGTAACCCCTCTGTACTAGTATTATCTCAACCCAGTAAGTTTCTTAGGTTATGTAGTCAGTAAATTTCAGTGGCATATTGCCAGTTGCTTGTTGAATATCTCCAAAAAGTTTCCTGTAGGTGATTCAGCCTGTGCAAAATGATATTCATTATTTTCTTTGCCTAAACCTGACATTTCTATAAGTACTTCTGTTTATACTGAGGATACCATCAGGTCACCTAGATTTCTGCCCTCCAAGTCATCCTTATCTCTCAGCTCAGTGGCACAGTGCATAGAGTACTAAACTTAGCTTATGGAAAACCTGAGTTCAAATCTTTTCTCAGATGCTCCCTAATTGTGTGATCTTGAAAAAGTCAATTAACTGCTCCTCAGTTATCTGCAAAATAAGAAAAATAATAATGCCTACCTCATTGGATTGTTGTGGAGATCAATTAAAATTAAATGAGATTATTTGTTTATCTGTGTAAATATATTAATATTTGTATGTAATATAGAGAGAACTATTTGCAAACCTTAAAATGCTATATAAGTGCTATTGTTATTTTATGTCTCATATCCAAACAGTTGCCTATTATTATTCTGCCTCTACAACAAACCTCACATCTGATCCCTTTTCTTTACTCACACAGTTAGTGCTCTAGTTCATGTCCTCATCACTTCTTTCCATGATTACTTTAATAGCTTCCTAATTGGGTTCCCTGCCTCCCAGCTCTTGTGACTCTAATATGACATTCCCACAGCTGTCAAAATAATGTTCCCTAAGCACAAATCTGGCAATGTCACTCTTCTACTCAACAACCTTCACTGGTTTCTTATTGCTTATAGGATAAAATGCAGACTTCTTATTTTGGCATTGAAGGCCCTCCACTGTTGGAATACCTACTTGAGTGCATTCACACAAGCTACTCTCCATGCCTGGTATGCTCTTCTTCCTTATCTCCACTTCTCAGTAACATCTTTCTTGAAGGTTCAACTTGGGTACAACTCTGTTATTAAACACAACAGTTTCCCAAGTTCCCAATTTAATAGTGATTTTTCCTTATTCAGCCTATTTATTCATGTAGAAGGTGTATCCCCATTTCCTGTTTGCTCTTTGCTCAAAGACTGACTCATTGTGACTAATTATGACTCATTATGTCTAAGACAGTTCATTATGCTTTGGAAGAGCTCAAATTGTTATGAAATTTTATGTAAAGTCTAAATCTTCCTCTTTGCACCTTCTGCATATCACTGTTCTATCTTGTAGTGTTAGGTGTGTGTGAGATGAAGAGTTCAGAGTCTGAATCTAAGGTAAGAAAAGGTCTTTATTCTTTCTCATGAGAAAGGACTCTTTCCTCACCACCCACATGGCAGCAGGGGGAGAACACAGGTAGGAGCCAGCCCATGATTTTTATAGTAAACCCAACCCCCCAACTGGCCTTCACTCTCATTGGCCAGGGGGACTGACGGATGACCCAAGCTTGGGAATCTTTCTGAGACAAAAGACCCAGAAACATGTGGGTGTCCATTGAAAGCAGTCTTAACCTTATTTGGCACATCTGCTGCTGAGCTGGCTCTGGGGGAGGGTCCCCATTGCTCTAAACCCCAGGTTACTTGAAGGTCAGGTGACCTAAATCTAGGCCTAGTGAATACTGAAGCCATTCTAGATTTGATTTTTCAGAATGGGGAAACTTCACTATAAATTATCCCTCACAGGTGGAACAAATCTAATCCCTTCTTCAGGTGATAGCCCTTCAAATACTCAAAGATAGATATCATGCCTCCAGTATACTACTCTTCACTTTTGTCTTTCTATGCCCAACTCCTGACATAGTATCCTGTTCATAGCAGAAACTTAATTCAGTTATTGATGGACTGTATTGCTGTAACTGTTTTGGTTGAGAAGAGTAAAAGATAAACCAGGCAGAAGACCTTTAGTCATAATTCAAGATATCTAAACCCTCCCTCACTTCAGATCATAAGACTTTGTGAGATTTTCTTGAGGATGACACCCTAAACATTTTCTCACTGACATATAAGCCTGTGGGCAATGAGACTAATTGGTATATGGGGAGAGGGCACTAAGTGATTCTGTTTCTTGAAAGTTCCTTGTTAATTACTTTGCTCTTCTGTCCCAATTTAATATTTTGCTACTTGATGTATGAGTCCTACTTGGTCTATTATGAGAGCAGTTTCTGGAAGGGAGCTACAGCTATGTATTACCCCTACATTGAACCTAGTTATATATTCCTGAGAAACTGAAATACACTGCACTCTCATACATACACACACACACACACACACAGAATTGTTTTTAAAAGGTGAATTAAATTATTTTAAAAATAAATGTTTTTATAAGCAAATATTTCTCCTTGTCAGGAAATATTTAATAGGATATTTCCCCTAAGAAATAGAGATTTTATAATAACCCGTATCTTTTTAATGGGTGTATGTATGTATATGCATATATGTTCATATATAAATATATAAACACATGTAACAGGAGCATGCTAGCAAATGTTAAACAACCAGCTGAAAAAATATATGTACAACACACTTTTAATTTTAATTTATGGTACTAACATTGTCTTCATTACTTTATTAAATCAAGATAATCATCAAAACAAGTAAAGCCCTTACCTGTAGACTTTGCTAATTTCTGAGGAGTAAGTTTTCACAATGAAAATTTAACAATTGGTCTTGAGAGTCAGTTTTAACTGGCTCTAGTATAACTCTGCTTGTACACATAGATTCTTCTTTGTTTTAGTATGTTAGAATTCCAAATTTGAAGCTAACAGCGAAGCAAAGAAATGGTTCAGACAGTTCATACACACACACACACATATGTGTGTATATATATACATATATATAGATATATACAGACTTCATTATGCTCTGAAAATAGAATATTCAACAAATAATAAAGTGATTTCTTGAACTCAGTGCTTTGAAGTTTTTAGAAGGCCATTCAAATATGCGCACTTAATTTTTGCTTTACCCATATAACTTATAGTTGTCTTTCCTTACTGTTATGAGTCATTGTCACATGATATTTTTAGAAATTATGAAAAAATATTACCAGTACAAATTTTTCTTTGGAATATTGCAATACTACAATAATATACTACAGTGTTGGCATCAAGGAATAAAAGAAAGGAATATTTGATACCATATTTTTAAAAAATAATGAGTAGATTTTGTAGATGTCACTTATTATTAGTCCTCTGAAATAAGTGATACTCACTATAGTACTAGATAATGGAGACAATTAAGGTTAATAACTGTTTGGTACTTGCTCTTAGAAAGCTTGCAGCCCAGCTGGAAGCATTCTTGCATATAAACAAGTGTTACTTGGTTGTCCAAGCTTTAAGTCTATTCTAATCAGTCAGTGAACATATGTGAGGTCCATTGATAGAATGGGACAATTTTCTCAGGCTGGTTTCATTCACTATGCTTTGTATGGGCACTCTGCTTCCTTGTGCTCAAGTGTTTAACAGCAGTGACATGGCTATCAGCTGTTAAATGACCAAATGCCATTTCAGTTTGTTGTCTTAGATCTTTCTTGAAAAAGTCATTGTGAATTTTCTGCAAGTTTCATTATGGAACGACAAGAGGATTTCCTTGGAGCTACCGGGCTAATGAGCATTAATGATATCAGAAAAGCAGTTACGACAGAAATGTTTCTGATCTTTAATCAAATCCTAAGGAGACTGTTGACCAACCAACTGACAGATGTTCATGAACTGTAGCCTAGTGAAGCTTAGAGGAGATATAAATAGCTTCTTAGAATATGGGATGTAAAAACCAATAGCTTTTACTTTTATGATTAATCTAAATCTTAGCTTTTGTGATATTTAATTGGATGCAGTATGCCTCCTAACCTCCTTTCTCTCAGTCTCCCACCCCACCCTCCAACTTGGGAAAACAAATAAAACTTCCTGCTAGAAAATGGTGATCAGGCCCATTTAACTTGCAAAGAACATGATACATTTTACTCTATTCCTTCTCTAATCTTGATATTATCTTTATTATAGATATTTATGTGATAATCTAATCCTCTGGATTAGATTGCATACTCACTAATAGAAGGTAACTTGACCTATTTACCCTTCTTTATATTCCTAATGTCCAAGACAGTATGTTACATATACTATAGCAAGAAATTAGTAAATATTCTTTGAATGAATGAATCCTGTCAAATGGTGCTTAGAACAATGCACACAGATAAGTAGATCATAAATATGTGGAGGTAGCTAGAGCACAAGTGGCTAGACAAATGGAAATGGAGTCAAGAAGACCCGAATTCAAGACTAGTCTCAGACACTCACTATGTTACCCTGGCCAAGTCACTTATCCTCTGCCTGCCTTACTTTCTTCATTTGCAAAATGAATAATGAGCACCTAACACCCAAAACTGTTGTAAGCATAAAAGGAGACATTTGTAAAATGCTTTGCAGATATTAAAGCACTATATAAATGCTAGCTGTTGTTAATATATTTGTTTATAGTGATTTCTATATATTATCCCTTTATTTTTAACTACTATGGTAGTTTTGAGAAGTAAACATGCCAAATATGGGCAACAGAAAGTAGAAAAATTGAGAAGTATGGAATAAAGATAATGCAGAATCATAAAAATCAGTTCATGAATAGTGAACATTCACTCAGGTTGTCTTCATGATAGTCAGATACTTTGCAACTTTAATGAAGTTATATTTTCATTCTAACATTGTTGCACATGGCTTCCTGTAAATCCTCCACAAGGGATGAATCCGACCTTTGAGGTTTCATATTCCACTTGACCTTTTGACATTGCATAGATACCAGTGAGGCACGTGGACTGTCCATTAGTCCTAACAAATAATAATTTTTATTCCATCCTTGGGAAATTTCATCATATAGAATGTTTCACCAGTGGTTTCAATGTATTTAAAGAACACACACTGCTTTGACAGGAGAAAGATAGCATTGATTGACATTTATAGAGAGATTTAAGATTTAAATAATATTTTCCTTAGTATATGAATGTGAGACACTTGTGAAAGTAATTAACTCCTTTTATAGATGAAGAAACTGAGGCTCTAAGAGGTAAAGTGATTTATCCATGATCCCGAAGATTGCAAATATTAAAAGCCTGGGTCTCCTAACTTCATGTTTAAGGTACTAGAATATAATGTTTTTGAAGGCAGGAATGATTTAGTTTTTGCCTTTTTATTCCCAGAACCTAGCACAGTGCCTGGCATGCATTAATCATTCAATGAATGCTTGTGGAATGTATGAATTACTCCATTATTGCCTCTTGAAATTAGAAAAAAAAATGAAATAATACTACTGATAAAAGCTATAAATAATATTTATATAGTACTTTAAAGTTTACAGAGAGTTTTACATATATTATTTCATTTCATAGCAACTATGGGAAAATGATGCCAGTCATTTTAGAAATGAGGAAACTGAGGCTCAAAGATGTTATGTGGATTGCATAGGATCCCTGCAGCAGGATTTGAACTCAGGTCTTCCCAACTCCAAGACCAGTTCTTTATCTACTGCACCAGCTGGCTAAAAAGATGTACATACTGTATCATTTTGATGATTTACTTAGAGAATGATCTATGAAATATTAAAAATAAAATAGCTATGCAGATAATTCCACTTAAGTGCTATCCCATCTGAATGGAAGTGATAAGGCTTGAGAATAATGCTTATGAACAAATAAGTTTATTATAATGTCATGTATTAGTATAAGGAAGATAAATTTGGGCTGATAAAAACACTAAAGGACTTAAACTGAATTAGTTACAAACTTAGTAACCAAAAGGAAACTGCTATTAGAAGCTAAAATCCTATTTCTCACCTGAACACATTTCCCATCTTATATGATAATATGCCCTGTCAATTTGAGTTTATTATTTTACTTATAATACAGCAGTATTCAAACTGCTTCATTGGTGAAAACACATCTAACTGTTGAAAATGTACTTTAGTTTCAAACTATTCTGCAATTAGTATATGCTGAAAATAATAGAGACATCGGGAAGAATAAAAGCTCGAAATAGATAAAAGAAACTATTAAAAGTGTAACTCAAAGTAATTTAGACCTAAATCACATGAACTTCATGCTATATTATACATAAAACACCAGAGGTAGTATGTTAATTCAAAATAGATTCAACAGTACAATTAACATTTTAAAACTAATACACACAGTTCCAGAATTGTTATTTAAAAGATTTGTGAGTATAGACCATTCAGGGTTTGCCTACAAAGCACAATTAATTTCATACATACTTTTATTTTTAAAAATATTGTAATGTGAATATGAAAAATTACTAAATATTTGATGAATTTTATATCTGATTTTTTTTTTACTTCCATCATTTTGGAGCTATATTTTACAAACCTACTAGCAAGCCATTATCTGGTGAGGTAAAGCCAATTTAAGTCAGATAGAGATCTATGTTATAATTATGCCTGGTAAAGACTGTCTTGTTTTTGTATTAGTTATCTCCAGCAAAAACAAACCAAAAAACCTAAAAAAATGAAAATAAATACCTTCAGCGTTCAGAGAATTGTACAAGGCATCGAGGAGTTATAAAGTTTAATTAAGGTATAATCTTTATCCTTACTGACTTTATACTTTAATATAGAAATAAGAAGCCAGTATTTATGATAATAATATATACCCATCATGTGATAAATGTCTTGAGAGACTTTCAAAGAAAGAATTATATGATTTCAGATGGGTTGAATGTCATACACTTAAGATACCAGGGAAGGCTTTTTGAAGAAGACAGCATCTGAGGGGTTTTAAAAGATAAGTAGGAAATTAGTAGATGGAATGATTATACCATGAAACCTAAGATAATGCAGAAATGTCAAAATATCTAATTGACTCATGAAAAAAATGTTTCTTTCCATTTCAGAACTCTATTAGATTGGTTATTTGATGACTGACTGAATTGATGAAGTATTCTCTCATGGTATTCTTTGTAGCTTTTGTTGTTGACCCTCAGAACTGGATCAGAAGGCCAAGATGATTTTTCACAGAAGCTTCATTCCCGTTCATGTGTACATTTATGTGGTTCTAGATACAATGCAATCATCTAAGGATATTGTTTTCTTTTTGGTCTTTCAGTTGTTTCAGTCATATCTGATTCTTTGTGACCCCATTTGGAGGTTTCTTAGCTAAGATGGAGTGATTTGCCATTTCCTTCTCCATCTCATTTTACAGATGAGGAAACTGAGACAAAAAAGGCCAAGTGACTTTCCCAGAGTCAAACAGCTAGTAAATGTCTGAGGCCAGATATGAACTTCAGGTCTTCTTTATTTTAGACCCCAAGTTCTATCCACTGTACCACCTAGCCCTAATGAATATTAAATCATTTCATCACCCAGCCATTAGGCTTTTATTTTTAAGTGACTGTTGTATGACAGGCTCAGTTAGGTGCTATACGGAAACGATATGTTTCTACGCAATGATAAAACCCAAACTATCTTTTCTCTTAGCTGACCATTACTAGCATCCTTGGAACCTCATGGATTCTGAGATTTGGAAGAGTCCACTGAAGTCATCCAGTACAAATCCTTACCTAGTGTGGGAGAGTCTTTTCTAGGTCATTCATGAGGCCCTTAGAAAATAAATTCCTTAAGAACAGGGGCATTTGCATTTAAGTTTTTGTATCCCTAATGCCTTGAAGTCAGGCATACCTGCATTAAGTCCAATCTTTGATTCTTCCTAACTCTGTGAATAGAGGAAAATGTTTTAACTTCTTAGTGACCCAGAGAATTCTTTAATATGTTGCACAGTATAGTCCTGTGCTTGTAGTCAGGAAGAACTGGCTTTAATGCAGCCTCAGAAATTTCCTAGCTATAGGAACAGGAACAGGCAAATCACTTAGATTCTTTGAGGCTCAATTTCCTTTTCTATCAAAAGGAGATACCTGCTGTTCTTATTTCACAGGGGGTTTATGAGGCTCAAATAAAATAATACATGTAGGGTATTTTGAAAAGTTTTAAGCAATCAGTTATTTTAAAATATATGAGTTATAGAGAACTGCTTATCTACATTGGTAGAGAGAATTTCCACACTCAGAGTTCCCCATAGAAAAGAAATCAATTTCAGACCAATTACAGAAGCCAATCAAAATAAAACAAAACCCAGAATTAGTTGGGATTGTTTCATTCCTTTTATTTATATTATTAGTATCTATCACAGTGCCTGGTGCACAGTAGTAGTAAATATTTGTTGAGCAATTGAACCTAATATGCCACCTTTTATATAATAGACAACTGATACATGCTTATTGAATTGAATAAATAAACATTTGTCATCAAACTATTAAGTTCTTAGTACATAAGTGAACAATATTTGTGGAATTTAATATTTACCTCTCATTTGTGGTAATTTACTCACTTTTAACAATAACAATCCTTATCATAATTATTATAGTTATTGTTTATACTTTATTCCTTCCTATTAAGTATCATATTAAAATAATAACTAGCATTTATTAATAATTTAATATTTGCAAAATATTTTATCAGTATTATCTCATTTAATCTTTACAGCATTGGGAGGTAGGTGCTATTATTATCCCCATTTTACAGAAAAGGAAACTAAGACTGAGAGAAATTTAGGACAGGATCACATAATTACTAAGCATTTTTGAGGCTGAATTTGAACTCTGGTCTTTCAGATGCAAGTTTGGTACTCTACTGCGGCAGCTAGCTGTTTCACTACTTCATAAAACACTTCATCTTATTGCTTATATAGCTCAAACTGTTAGAACTTCTTTGTAAAACAGTACGTTAGTGAATTTGTGATCTCATCAGCATGGGTACTCTGCCCATTGATAGAAATCATAAACTTTCTCATGTCTTTTTGACTTCTATAAGCTCTCTACTGAAAATCCATTCAGTGTGCTAGAGGCCTTTTTAATATACCTAGTATGTACTACAGGGCCAGCCCAGTTCCTTTCCCAGTCATACTTTCCTCTAAAATATTCCTTATGCCATTTCTCTTCACAAATCACCGTTTCAGCCTACTACCCCCATCATGCATTTCTCTGTTGCCTTTGTTTCACTCAACTTTGATTCTTTGAAGATGATCATCTTCTAAGATTTGCAAACATAAATCTTTTCTAGGTCATTGTCTCAGAGAGCACCCTGGGATCATTAAAGTCATGGTATTTATTAAGTGTTTTGTTTTTTTCCAGTTGTGTCAGATTCTTTATAATCTAATTTGGGATTCTCCTGGCAAAGATACTGGAGTGGTCTGCCATTTCCTTCTCCAGAAAATCATGGTTCAGTTTTCCAAATGCAATCCAGCTCTCTTTCTTCATTTCAATTCTATCTCCAAATTATTTCCAATCTACAGTCCCTGTCTAAAATATATGCATGAATGTAGTGAACTGGAAATTCAGCTGCATGTCACAGTCTAGATAAAAGGCATCTTTTCATCTTAATTTTTCCCGTATGACTTCTTTGGCCAAATTCTTTTGATTATGCATCAGTGGATCTCACTAAGGAAGTACTGATGTGTCCTTGTTGTTGTACAATATAATCTGCAGACAGAAGTAGTTAGAGGACTTCACCAGCATGACATGGGATTTAGATCTAGAAGATGGGGGTTCTATCAAGCAGTAAACATTCATCACGTGCCTACTATATGTCAATTATCCATGTAACCTTAGACAAGAAATGTAACTTTTTTGAGGCTCACATTCTTTATCTAGAAAATGAAAAACATTAGACAAGATGATCTCTGAGGACTTCTTTCCTGGCTCTCTATCTTATCTGCTATTTGAAGTGTGACTAGTACATCTTCCATAACAAAGGGGAGGGAGTTTTGTCAAGTATTCCTCTTCTAATCTTAGGCCTACTTGGAAGTGAATTATCAGAAGGCTGTTAGGCCTGGTTGAAGCTTACTTTCCCTAAATTAAAAGGAAATGAAAGGGGAGGAACAGTGCTAATAAAAGCCCTCAGGGCATGGGAATACATTTCTAGACCAGCCTGCTTAAATAGTTTTAAACAAGTTTAATATGATGTTGACAGTTTCCTATACTTTTAGGCCCTGGTGGAAGAGGAGAAGAGATTGTAATCAGCAAATCATAAATACAGGGATCTTGACTTTTCCTTCAGTTCTGTGATTATAAAGATATAATCTGCCATAGAAAGCTGTTTTCAAAAACCTGCTTTGTTTTTACTCATATTTTCCTCAAGGGTGTTCTCATTACATGTGCAGATCACTCACATAAAGATTTTATAAATGAGCAGAAAATATGTATAAGGGTTGGTAGTTGTTGATGTTTTCTCAAACATCTTCTTTTGTATCATATTATCAAGTGGGCTTTTATTTTTCTATTTTCTTTCCCTCCTTGATATATCTTATAAAATGGTCACTCCATACTTTTTTAACTCATGCCACTTATGATAGATATTTACACTGTATTTACATGGTCTAGTTCAAGCTCCCTTTTCACATCCCTCCGGTGATCATCTTCCATCTACTCTAAAAATATCATATGTGTATCTCATGTACACATAGTTTTGTTTTTTCTTATTAGAATATAAATTCTTTTAAGGCATGGACAGGGGTAATGTTGTTTTGTGTTTGGTGATGGAAGTGGCAGTTTCTTTTACTTTATATTTCTGAATTTAGTGTAAGACATGGGACAAAGCAGATGTAATAAATTCTGGTTGACTGAAAAACTTGACTCACTTAAGTGCATGTTGGAGGCTAAAGTATTAAAGTTCAAAGGCAGTGGTTTCTCAGTCACAAATGATAAATAGGTTGTTAAAGAAAAGTGGCGGAGGCGGAGCCAAGATGGTGGCGTAGAAGCAGCAAAGCACTGCAGCTTCCACACAAACACGCTAAAAAACTCATAAAATGGGACCATAAACAGATTTTCAAGCTCCAAAACTCTCCAAAAGACAGAAAACACATCTGTTGCTATAGGCAGCGTAGCAGGCCGGGCTCTTAACAGCAGTCTGGGAGCCGCTGTGGAAACCCCACCCGGGTCAGGCCCTGGGGCATTGGGCACGTCTATAGGAGATCAGATCAGCTGCACTGGAGGCACGGTTACCATATTTATCAGGCCAGAAGAAAAAAAGGCTAAGAGAAAGGTCAGTGGATTTTGCTAACTCGGGAGGAGAAGAGTGGGTC
>JAQQSW010005917.1:0-14072 GCA_028646575.1 Pseudocheirus occidentalis | reverse complement strand
ATATATATGTATATAAGTGTATATATACATATATATATGTTTATATAGGAGGGTGTATTTGTGTGTAAATATGTATATAAGTGTTTATATATAAGTGTACATGTTTATATAGAGGGCACAGGATCAGTTGAAAGGGAAGTGATGATGTCTAAAAAATAAAATTAAGAGATGAGAGAGGAATATAATGAGAGAAGGAGATAGGGAAAGATAGAATAGAGTAAATTATCTCATATAAAAGAAGCAAGAGAAAACTGTTACAATGGAGGGGAAGAACAGGAAGGTGAAAGAGAATGGGTCAACCTTACTCTCATTGAATTTGGCTTAAGGAGGGAATAACATACACATTCAATTGGGTGTCTTACCCTACAAAAAAGTAGGGGGGAAGTATAAGAGGGAGGATGATAGAAGGGAGAGCAGATTGGGGAGAGGGTAGTTAGAAACACACACTTTTGAAAAGGGACAGGGTCAGAGTAGAAAATAGAACAAATGGAGGGGCAGGATAGGATAGAGAGAAATGTAATTAGTTGTTTATAATATATCTACTTTGGAAACGTTTTGTGTAACTACACATGTACAACCTATATTGAATTACTTGTCTTCCCAGTAGGGTGGGTGAGGAGAGAAGAAGGGAAAGAATCTGGAAAACTAAGTTTTCAAAACAAATGTTTAAAAAAATGTATATGCAACTGGGAAATAAGATGTACAAGCACTGGGGTATAGAAATCCATACTGCCCTACTGGAAAGTTAGAGCGGAGAAGGGAGAGGATATAAGAGAGAGCAGATTTGGGAAATGGGTATTCAGTAAGCTCACTATTTGGGGTTGGGGTAGGGGAAAGATGGGAAGAATATGTATAACTCAAAATCTTATGGAAATGAATGTTGAAAATAAAAATAAACAAAAAATAATAAAAATAATTTTAAAAGTCATTGTTATTTAAATATTAACATCATTATGGCTGCAATGTAGGGATATAGTGAGCTCTCAAATGAGTAAACTTCATCTTCTGTTATTATTAGCACTATAATTATCATCATTACTTTTTTCTTCTCATCTTTCAAATGGCATTCTGAAAAAAGCATCCAAGGACAAGACACTTCTTGCCATTACTTTCTATGATTTGTATTCTGTGGACTATTGAACAGGTGAATAAATGACCACTTTTGTCACAGAATTTTTGCAATTATTGCATTGTATTTATATTATTTAGATTTACTAGAAGCAAATTCAGGGCAATTATAGCAGCAGAAAGGATGAAAGGTATTTTATTAAATAATCCACACTACTATCTTATTATGAAATCCACAATGATCAATAAGTCCTGACTTCTTCAGGATAACTTTATGGTAATTTCATGTTGCAATAACTTATTTTGTATTTCTATCATAAATCCATCCATTTTTATAAACAAATCTCCATGATATCATCCTTTTTTGTATGAATCCTTATAAGCATGTTATTGGTTGAATTCATGTGTATGTTGGTCATGGAGTTTTTATTCCATTCTTTAATCTTAATAATCTCACAGTCTTCCTCCAGAGATAACTCTTGGTCCTGTTCAACAAATCCAGTGCCATATACCTGTTTGTTAGCTTTTCTTAATGCTTTGTGAAGTGGTTTATTTTTTAAAAATATATTTTTGTACATTTAAAAACAAATTTATCAGAGTATTCTGGGAAGATGGTGCAGTAGGTCAGAAAAATTCAAGCTTTCAAGATTTTCCTCCACAAAATACATAAAATAGCACTTCTGGGCAAACATAGAGCTATGAGAACAAATAAAAGTAGGAGCAGAATGGGTGTCACTTTGGGACAATCAGAGAAGACCTGAAGAAAAATCCCAGGACTAGATTTCCTTCAGGTGAAGAGTAAACACCTCCTGGCTAGAGTACAATAAGTAAGTACAACCAGCAGCCAACCCTGGGCTTATCTGGGTTGGGAGGCTGCCTTGGGCCACACCACAGGAATTTTAATCCCTGTGACAGTGAGGGGAGTTGAATGTCTGACCTGGGGAAGATCTAGGGAACCTCTGCTGAGAAGGAATGCCAGATACAGCTGTGCTACAGGGAGCCATGGGGATGAGAAGGCACCAGTACATACTTAGTGAGTGTAGAAGCAGTGGGGCAGTGACTCCACTGACCGTAGGCATTTACAGGAGGCTGGAGGTCTTGATTTGAGTTCAAGGTCAGAGGGAAGAACTGAAGAGGATCAGAAGCCAGAGGCACCATCCCTCATACTCCAGAACTAGAGGTGATTATAAAAATTAAATTATTACCAAAAAAAATGCATAGGCAAAGGGGAAAGAATCCAACCAAAGAGAGCTACTATGGGAATAAAGAAGACCTGGGTTCATCTTCAGAGCAGGATGCTGAAGCAAAGAAATCCTCTTCTACCCAAAAGAATAATGTCAAATAGTCACCTGCCCAAAAAGAATTAACAATCTTTTAAAAGACTTTAAAAATCAAATGAGAGAGACTGAGGAAAATATTTTTTAAAGAAAAATAAGAATAATACAAGAAAAATGAGATGATGGCAAGAAAGTCAATCAATTAGAAAAGGAGTTCCAGAATCTTAAGGAAGAAAATAACTCCTTGAAAATCAGAAAATCAGAATTGCACAAGGGGAAACCAGCAAAGTTATAAGAGATGAAGAAATAATATACATACATATATGTGTGTGTGTGTATAAAATATATGAATGAAAAAATAGAAGAGAATGTGAAACATCTCTTAAGAAAAACAATGTATCTAGTGAACAGATCAAGAAGAGAAAACATAAAAGTAATTGGACTACCTGAAAGTTCTGATCAAAAAAAGGATCTTGATACAATAATACAAAAATTAATTAAAGAAAATTGTCGTGAAGCATTAAAACAAGAGGGAAAAGTAGAAATAGAAAAAAAATCTACCAATCACTACCCTAAAGTGATCCTACAATGAAAATTTACAGGAATATTATAGCTCAATCCTGAAACCCACAGGTCAAGGACAAAATATGAACAAGAAAAAAAACACAATTTACATATGATAGTACCACAAACAGAATCATATAAGACCTAGCATTAGCAGCCTGAAAAGATCCTAGGTCTTGGAACACCATAAATCAAAGAGCAAAAGAACTAGTTCTCCAGCCTAAAATAACGTGTCCAACAAAGCTAAGCATAATTTTTAATGGAAAAAAATGGATATTTGATAAACTTTCAACCTTTTAGGCCTCTATTTAAAAAAAAAACCTCAAACTCAGATTTGACATAACAAGAGCCAAGAGAAATATAAGATACATACCAATGACCAATTACAAGAGACTAAATAAGGATAGAATGTTTACCTTTTAAGTATGGAAAATGTGAAACCTATGTCTAAGATTGACAATAGTATTTAGGTAGCTTATAAGAAAGACTGGGGTAAACCTGAGTAATGATATGACTTTAAAAAAGTAAAACTGTCCAAGAACAGCTAAAAGTGTAATTATCTAATACAAATGGGGTGTAAGAGGAAGAAACAATACAGAGGAAATAGATGGGGGGGGCTCTTTGTTCTGGAAATCTACTTTCATCGGGAATGGGTTTAAGAGGGACAATACATATACATCTAGAAGAGTATAAATTTTTCTAAATAAAAAAAGTAAAACTCTAAAGTGAAAGAGAGGAGGGAGAGTAAAAAGGAAGGATTTTCAGAGGAGAAGGTGAGGGAATAGGTTAAAAGCAGGGTATGGACCAGTGCTTAGATTTAGGGGAATGGGAGGATGGGGATTGCTGGAGTGGAGGTAGATTAGGTAATAGGAAGGCAAGGTAGCAGCAGAAGTAAAGGAGAGGAGTTAGGAAAAAGAGGGAAAAAAATATGCCAAAACATAAAAACAAGATTAGGAGTAGAATCTCTTAGAGAAAGTATATGTTTGTATGTGTGTGTATGTATACATGTAGGTATATATATATATATATATCAATACCTATATATAAATATATCCATACTCAGTTATAGCCGTGGGCTGGAGGGTAAGGGGGACAATGGGGTAAAAAAAAAACAAACCATGAAGTAAAAAGAGTATAGCAGAGAAAAAAAAGAAAACCAACAATGAAGCAAGGAAAAAGACAGTTTTCAAGACTTAGTGTTTAATATAGAGACTTTTTGGAAATAACAAGATATTGCTATATATTTTGAATCCTCTCCTATGTTCTGCACATGACAGTTTTTTCTTATTATATTTTTAAGTTTAATATTTATGTTTACAATGTTTCTTTTTCTTTTCTTATTATGTGTTTAGGTTTTAGTATTTGTCTAAAATAAAAATAAATAAATGATAAATCTATCATATTCTCAGAGAATTTGTATCATTTCCCCCCTTTTTATGAGGAAACAATATTCTTACAATAACTTTGGAAACATGAACCATTTTTCTTAATTTTGTTTGGATATCTTCTGAATCTTTTGTCATCCACTTTATCCCACCAAAGCATAGACTAAAACCGGGAAACTGAAAGTATTGTTTGAATAAATCTGTTCTCTCAGTTAATTTTTTGACTGCAGGATGCCAGCTATTATATCAATATACATATCCAGTTTTATAATTTTCTCCTTGTTAGCCTTCTCTTGATTGGAGAAAACACCAACTTCAAAATATTGCTTTCATAAAGGAGTTCAATCTGTGCTCTAGATTCAAATGCAAAGTGGTTAGTCACTATTCTTCCTTAGCACTCCTAAAGAATTTTATACTTATAAAGTCCAGATGACATTTTGCTAACACTGAAGAAAGTTTCCATGAGATGAAGTAACTATTTAATGTGCTTTTTAGTGGAGCCATATAATTTGATGCCATTCATGTACATCAAGTGATTTATATGATTTTGTGGTACTTTTCAATCTTGGAACTGAAAGCTGTGCCCAGTTCTATTGAGGAGTGAAGATGATGGATTGTAAAGATAGATATAACCATAGTGGTTCTAAACTGTTTTCCTGGAAGATGTTACTTTTTATATCAAATATTCTCGATTATTATTGTGTTGGTGGTACACTTTAAACAGAGAAGAGAGAAATCTAGTACTCTTGAATTTCCTGTAAACTTTAATCCACTTTATTTATTTCAAATGATTAAATGATGAGTATGGAAAGTTATTATTATATTATTATCATCATTCATCTCCATTTTATGAGGTTCAGATAGAAATATTCCCATGATCCCATTATTCCTTTATATTAAATGTTCTAATACACTATTTTAACCATGTATTCTTCATAATGTTTTATGGGATTAAATATAATATTTTATGTGATTAAATGCAACATAATGTTTTATGGGATTTTTATAATGTTTTCTAGAATTATATCCACATGATTGCAGCCAACAGTTTGGTCTATGATTCTACTTCTGATTTCAGTGTAATTTGTTTCTTGAGTTATGGGAAATATATTAGTCCATTTAGGGATTATGATTAGCAGCAGCATTAGTCTCTCCCAAAGACAAGACATCCTCCACTCTGCTACCAAAGGGATTTCCCTAGAGCACAGGTCTGACCAAATCACATACCCCAAACTCAATAATTGTGTTACTGTTGTTTAGACATTTTCTATAGTGTCTCACATTTTGTGACCCCTTTGGGGGTTTTCTTGGAGAAGATACTAAAGTGGTTGACAGCTCATTTTACAAATGAGGAAACAAACAGACAGGATTAAGTGACTTGCCTTGCCTAAGGTTGTCTGAGGTAAAATGTGAATTCAGATCTTCCTGACTCCAGGCCCAGCACTCGATCCACTATGACAGCCTAGCTCAATAACTTACCAATTAACTTTCAGAATAAACAAAAATTTCTTTTTAGTGTTTAAAACTCCTTATAGCATGGCCCCTTCCTATTTCTCTAATTTCCTTTCACGTTATTCCCATCTACATGCTCATTCAGCTGTATCAACCTATTCCCTCATCCTCAATCATGATGCTCCATCTTCCACCTTCATGCCTCTGGACCACCTGTCAAGTCTCAGAATGCCCTCCTTATTCACTTCATTTCTTTGAATATCTGGCTTTCTTCAAATGTTGTCTTAATTATCAACTTCTACAGGACGAGTTTCACACCTCACCACAGGACAACTACATTAGAACATAATTTTTTGATAGGAAAGACTATTTAATTAATGAATCAATCAATCAATTAATTAATTTACTTTTAATTTACAACATTCAGTTCCATAGGCTTTTGAGTTCCAAATTTTCTCCTCTTCCTTCTCCTCCCCCTTCACACCCAATAGGGGCATGCAATATGATATAGGTTCTGCAAATGCCTTCACATGAAACATTAGTCAAGTTGTAAAGAAGGATTATATCCAGTGGAATGAACAAGAAGAAAGAAGGAACAAGACAAAACAAAAAAGAGAGAAAGAGCAGTTAGTTTGCTTCAATCTGCATTCAGATTCTGTAAATCTTTCTCTGGATGTGTATGGTTCTTTCTATCATGAGTCATTTTGAGTTGTCTTATAACCTTGCATTGCTGAGAAGAGCCCAGTCTATCAAAGTTAGTCATCACACATATGTTGTGTCTGTAATTGTGTACAAATTTCTCTTGGTTCTGCTCTTCTCACTCAACATCGGTTTATATAAGTCTCTCCCAGTTATTTTGAAGTTTGTCTTCTCATTTCTTATAGCAAACTAGTATTCCATTACATTCATATACCACTACTATTTAGCCATTCCCAAGTTGATGGGCATCGCCATGATTTCCAATTCTTTACCACCACAAAAAGAGCTGCTATAAATGTTTTTGTGCATATTGGTCCTTTTCCCACTTGTATGATCTCTTTGGGATACAGCCCTAGAAGTGATATTGGTGGGTATGCACATTTTTATAGAGGTTTGGGCACAGTTCCAAATTGCTCTCCAGAATGGTTGGATCAGTTCACAACTCCACCAACAATACATTAATGTTCCACTTTTCCCACATCTTCTCCAGCATTTATCATTTGCTGTTTTGTCATCTGACTGGTAAGATGTGGTACCTCAGAGTCATTTTGATTTGTATTTCTCTAATCAATAGTGATTTAGAGCATTTTTTCATATGATTATAGATATATTTAATTTCTCCCTTTGAAAACTACTTGTTCATATCCTTTGACCATTTATCAATTGGGAAATGACTCGTATTCTTATATATTTGACTCAGTTCTCTGTATATTTTAGAAATGAGGCCTTTATCAGGGACACTGGTTTTAAAAATTCTTTGAGAAAGAATATTTTTAACCTTTTCTTAGTATACACAACACTTTGCATGCCACAAAGCAAAAATTAACAAATACTTCAAGTGCTCACATGCAATTATGGATGAATAACATGACTATTCACCTAGCATTCTGGTTTAAGTTTCAATTTCTTTTTTTCCAGAGACACAAATTTATAAAGATGGGCTAGAACACATATTAAGTAAAATACATTTTCTAGTACCAGGTTTATCATATTACTGCAATTCTGATTGTAGGTGTTGTTACAGATTATGTGAAATGAATATGTTGGTGACATATTTTCCAATTTTAAAACAATGTCTAAGAAATTTTGAAAATCACCTAAAAAGGATAGAATCTTGATATGTGCTATGCTTTACTCAGAGGAAGCACTAGAGACACAGAAACAATAGGAAAACTCCTCAGTCACCTTGAGTTACAAAGCATCTCTGCAAACCCCAACCAAGACCCAAGCAATAGGCAAAATATATTGCCAAGTTAAAGAAAAAAGAATCCAAACCCTATTTGAAGTGTCTATAGTCCTAACTCCCATTAAATTTAGACATGGGAGAGACAGCTGAGAAACAGAGAAAAGGAAAAGAATTGAGACAAAGCAAAATGGCTTCAAATAGTCTGCTGTGCCAATGATATTTTTTTCCTTTCAATTCTTCCAACAATTTCTGTCTCAGATAACAGAGGAAGTTTATCTTCTATTTCAATGTGACCAGGATGATATAATATCCATACAATACAGAGGTCCATCCTTAGAATCATAGATCATTTATTATGTATATACTTGAGGGCATATATGCCTTTGCATCAGTAAATTTTAAAAACAACTATTTTTGTCTTCTGGTAGATAGATACCACCAATACAGAAAAAATGCATAGACAATTATATTAGCAAAATGCTAAAATAAAATATTGTAATAGCAAGCTCCCTAGAATACCCAGGATGGCTGCTAGCACAGGTTCTTTGATCTGCTTTTCTAAATGAAAGCTACTCAAAAGAGGGTTAACACTCTTATTCAATTCAATATTGTAATAGCAAGCTCCCTAGAATACCCAGGATGGCTGCTAGCACAGGTTCTTTGATCTGCTTTTCTAAATGAAAGCTACTCAAAAGAGGGTTAACACTCTTATTCAAACATACATACATATATGCATATATACAGACAGACAGATAGATAGACAGATACTGATATAGATATGTAATTCACTTAGTTCAGTGCAAAAAGTCAGCACCCTGAACTTCAGAAAATAAAAACAAAAATTACAACCAGATAAAAAAATACAGAGAAAACAATAGAATTCAACAAACTAATAGACAGGGCTTCTAGCTATCTGAGTATTATATACATGCAGTGTTAGTTACCAGAGAGAGAATCATCAATATCTGTGTTTTCAAAGCCATGGGATTCATTGGCTCTCCAGAATCTCATTTGGGCAAATCACACAACACTTCCCATGACTGAGCCTCAAAGCAAAACCTCACCTTAGAGGTATGTGTTGATTTCTCCAGGATCAGAGAACACCACAACTTTGGTGACCCACTGCCTAATTACAAAGTAGCAAAAGGTGTGCCTTCCTGAAAAGCAAGCCTCCCCTAAGCAAGCTTCTCTTGTTGTACTCCAAATGGGGCCTATTAAAGGGCAGGGAAGATCTTCAAATTCCCATACCATTACAAATATATAAAGAAAAATATGTATGTGGTGATAAATTTTGTTGGTATTTTTAAATTGATTACAAAATTAAGAAGTGAGTAGGCTATGCTGTGGATAATGTTGCACATAGAGTCAGGAAAATCTGAGTTCAAATCTTTCTGCCATATAATAGCTGTGTGTTTTGGGGCAAGTAACTTAACCTCTCAGTTTCAGTTTTTTATCTGTAAAATGAAGATAAGATCATCTACCTAACGAGGTTGTGAATATCGTGGATAATGTGTAAAGCATTTTTATAATATTGAAAATAATTAGCATTAATAATTAAATAATCGAAATGTATTGTTATTATTAACAATGACCTAGTTTCCCACTGAATTGAATAAAGAAACATATAGAAAAAGATTGATTAACAGAGTATAAAGATTTTTAAAATGATGTAGAAATCATGATAACCAGAACGATATACTGGATGGAATTTTGTACTTGAGAGTCAAAAATACTTAGGTATGAATCCTGTCTGATGATTGTTTAGTCACTTAACCTTTTTTGATCCTCAGTTTATTCATCTATAAAATAGAGAAAATTCCTCTAATAATTGCCTCATAAGCCATTGTGTGGATCAAACCAAATAATACATGTAAGGCCCTTTGCCGACTTTAAAGTACCCCATAAAGGTCTGTTGTTATTGTTGCCAATTTTGTAACATCCTCTTGACATATTCAGGGGAGCTTAGGCAGAAATGGTACTGGGACAAGTTTATATTTTGCTATTCTTCTTTTATGCTTAATGTTGAGTGAAATATTTGCAGATGAATAAATATTTGCATGTTGTAAATGACTGAAAACACTGGGAAGGGTACTGATCTGTAGATTCCTCGAAAATACATTCAATACAAGTCCAGCAAGAGACAGAACAATAATGGGACAGGGATGATGAAAACTTTTGATTTCTTCTGCTAATTCCCAATCATTTCTATGAACTTCTCATTTCATATAGTTTGCAGGTCATAAGTGGAATATGACAACATCTATTAAAAATGTTCTTTTGGTGGGTCCATATTATGCTCAGATGGTTATACATAATAGTTTCATTTTTAATTTATGATAATGCATCACTTACAGCCCCATTTATTTGTCAGATTTTCTGGGGGTTGTTGGAAGTTTGGTTCATAATTCTGACCAGTAGTTCACGTCTATTTGATTAGTGCTAAATTTTTGTAACTCACAAATGTCTCATAGTTTTTACTGTTTCCTTGCTATGTCTACATTAATCAATAAGTTTGAGCTCCTCAAGCATGACTTTTGTATAGTTCTGTTAGCAATGCAGATATAAACATTTAGGATTATATTGTTGCATTCTTGAATCTTAGACATAGCATTGGCTACATCAGGTGTTAAACTAATACCATTTTCATTCAGTTAACCTAGAGATGTATGTCTGTTATCAGCCTGTTACTAAACTTCTGTGAAGTAGTGTGTGTGTGTGTGTGTGTGTGTGTGTGTCTAGGAAATATTTCTGAAAATTTTTAACCTATTTGTCATAAAGTTTAAGAACATCTGTCCCTTTCCTCCTCTTTGACAAAGCTATATTAGTCTTTCTATATCCACCTTGCAGTGACTGGCCCTCTATTTTGTTTTATTGTATGTGTTGTTTGTATACTTTCTAAATCCATTGCTATTCGTTTTACTAATACAAAAGTATGCATTAAGACTGGTATAGCAAAGTGTTCATTGCTCTGAACTCTTTCTTCATTATTTACTGACTCTGGGATGCTACTGATTCTCTTAGTATTCATAGCTACTACGTTTTTCTTAATTGTTTTATGTTTAATACATCTTTCTAGAAGAAGACTGGAATATTTTTAAATATCACATTTGTCCATTGGTTCTACTTAACCACCTGATTCAAGTTCAAAACCTTCAGTCTCTAGTTTTTCTTGGTGAATGTTGAGAGTATAATGCCTATTGAGCCCAAATGACATCTTTATGTCACTGAAGAAAGTTTTTTAATGAGATCTAAAACCTATAGTTGTGTTTTTTCTTGGTGGGGCATGTAATGGGAATCTGAAGCTCTTTCCCGCCCCTAGCCCCTTTGCTTAAGTGGCTCTGAGAATGTTCACATGGAGCCTGTGGCAAGAAGCTTGTTTTTTGGGGGGAAATGGCCCCACCTTGTTGCTTTGTAATTGGACAGTGGGTCAAGAGTGCTGACCCAGGATAAGCCTATATATACACCCTGATGTGAGGCTTTGCTTTGGGGCTCACTTTGAGAAGAGTTGAATGATTTGGCCAGACGAGACTCTGAGAAGCCGTTGAGCCCTACCCACCCCCCACCCCACGCCCCCCGGCTTTGAAAAACCCAGATGTTGATACTTCCCTCTCTGGTAACTTGAATAGATAATAGATGTGATGGTCATATGGTTGGAAGCCCATCTGCTGATCTGTTTCTTGTAACTTGCTTGTAACTTGTGTTTGTAACTTGTACCTGTAACTTGGGTTTGTATTCCCTGTAGTTCAGGGTGCTTACTTTTCCCCTGAACTAGGTAAATGACATGTTGGTTTGATTAAAGAAAGATTGTTAACCCATTTTGAGTGGCTTTCCTTTAGAAAAGCAGTTCTAAGAACCTGTGCTAGCAGCTGCCCTGGGTATGCTAGGGTGCTCGCTGATACAGGGGAAGGCAGGGCAATTGGGGTTAAGTGACTTGCCAAAGGTCACACAGCTAGTAAGTGTTAAGTGTCTCAGATCAGGACTTGAATTCAGGTCTCCTGACTCTAGGGCCAGTATTCTATTCACTGTGCCACCTAGCTGCCCCTGTTTGTTTAGTTTTTCAGTGAAGTTATATAGCTTGATATCATCCCTGTATATCAAGTGATTAATATATTCTCTGTGTCTCCCTCTTGGACATATTCAATTATATTCATGAGTAAAACCAGATTTAATGTACTAATAATGGATTTGTAAGTAGAACTATAGCAGGCTTAAACTGTATCCCTGGAAGATGTTGTTTTGGCATTGTGGTGATGATGGCAAATTTTAAATAAAACACATCAAGTACTCTAGCTTCCTCATGAGTTGTAGATGCACTTTAGTATATTTTTTGTTCAATAATAAGCCATTAAGATAGAAATATGCATTATTGTTATCATTTTTATTATTATGATCTCATTCTAAACTTTTTCAATAATATTCATAAGAATTGGTCTTGGGAGAAATTACTATTCCTTAATATTTAGCATTCTATGGACTAGGGAAGGGAAAGAAAATAAATGTTTATATAATGTCTGCTTTGTGCCAGACACTGTGCTTAGCGCTTTACAAATACGTAATTTGATTCTCACAACAACTTTGAAATACTCTCATTAATCCCATTTTGCAGTTGAGAAACCAGAGGCAAAAAGGTTAAATTACTTACCTAAGGTCACAAAGCTAATAAGTGTCTAGAGAGGAATTAAATTCATATCTTCCAAATTCTACACCATCACTCTATCAGTTGCACCATGTAGCTACTTCTTAATTCTATTGCACAAGTGGATAAAATACAGTAATTGCTTTTTATAACTGAATAAAAAAAATTAGATACAATAAATTTGTTGTTGTCGTCATTGTTGGTCATTTCCAATTCTTTGTGACCCGATCTGGAGTTTTCTTGGCAAAGATACTAGGGTGGTTTGCCATTTCCTTCTCCACCATATTTTGCAAGTGAGGAAAGTAAGGCAAACAGAATTAAGTGACTTGCCCAGGGTCACACAGCTAGTAAGTACCTGAGGTCAAATTTGAAGTCAGGAAGATGAGTCTTTCCTGACTTCAGTTCTGGAACTTTATCAACTGCATCACTTAGCTGCCCTGACATGATAAAAAAGGTATTTTAAATAAAGAACAATTTTCCATATAAACATATGCCTTACTATTACTGTCATTCTTGTTATCATTATTATAACTGAGGAAGTTGCCAAGAAAGAACAGATACCAGAGAAACAGAAGATTAAATAAGAAAAAGGAAATAAAACAGAAAAACAATGATTATTTTCGTATTCATTCAAATTGGCAAGGCAAACCAGTAAATATTGGTATATGAGTGATCCTGTGATGAACCTTGTGAAGTACCATGTACTTAGTGCAATACTTATGTGCCTTTGCATGGTAATAATTTTTCTCTTTTTTATATAATGTCAATGAGAATACAATGAACCTAAAATATAGGAAAAGAAAAGTCATTGCAGCCCAGAGAAGCATTATTAAGTTTAGGGGCTATGCAAAGCATTGATATATTCTCATATACTCTAAATAATCATTATTTAAACAGATCATTAAACTTTTCCAAAAAAAATTTAGGTGCATTATCTCATTTGATGCCACAACACTCCTATTAGGAAGGGGATATTATTATTCCCATTTTCAAAAACCAGGAAACTTAAGCTTAAAAAGATTAAATTACTTGTCCATTGTCACATAGATTTAAGGAATATAGACAGAATTTGTACCTAGGTCTCTCCTTAAGTTCAATGGTCTTTCCACTGAAGCAGATAGTGTCTGGATCTATGTTCTCATTTGTATAGGGAGCTCCCCAATTTGAAAGAGCTATCTATAAATGCAGGTCAACTCCTTTTTCTGTTTGGCTACCTGTAGTATTTTCTTCTTGGCCTGAGAGTTCTGCAATTTGAGAGAGACCTTTCCTGCTATCCTCCTAAGTCACATCATCCTTTTGTGGGTTCTGTCACTCCAGAAGCTGAATTGAAATTTCTTTTGAGGGAAGTTGGGGAGAGATAAGCCAACTTCCTGCCTTTTCTCCATCATCTTGGCTCTGACTCTTCAGTCCCTCTTCTGCAACTTATAGTCTTAGGGAGTTCCTGGAATCCTGAGAGATGGAGTGAGTTGCTGATACAACCAATGTGTGTTGGAATGGGTTTTCCACTTAGGTCTTCCATGTTACAAGGCCAGCTCCCTATTCACTGTGTCACACCGACTCTAGTACAAATGCATTAGAAAATGAGGAATGATAAAAATTCTCCACTACTACAGTAATGAGTTGAATTAAACAATACCAACTTCTCAACAAGAGAGCTTCCAGTGAGAACCCTCCAGTTCAGAGACTGAATAGAATTTTGCTTTGCTGCAAGAGGAACTCAAATATTTACATCAGCATTGAATAGCAGCAGCAAGACTCCCATTGCTAGGGATCAACCAGGACTCTTCCCTTGGGAGGATGAGAGA
>JAQQSW010005916.1:0-14072 GCA_028646575.1 Pseudocheirus occidentalis | reverse complement strand
TTTGGGGGGGGGCGGGAAAGGCGGTGTCTTGAGGGAAGATAGTTGTTATTTCATCTCTGTTGGGAAGAATTACCTGATATGGGAACTCTTTGAACCAATACAGAGCTGTAAAGTGTACCTTAGTCTTGCCTGGGGATACAGAGGATTTGATCTTGGTTCTAAGGTCAGTCTTCAATCCATTATGCCCTGCTGCCTCTCATTTCTATTTTCCTTAACAATGTTAATTGAATAATCTAAAAAAAAACTCCTGCCAGTCTAGCTTGTTTTCGGCTTTCTCCCATTCCTAGGATAGAGACTGGACCTGTATGTGATTGCCCAGGTTCACACAGCTAGCATATGTCAGAGGCAATACTTGAACCCTGGTCTCTAAGGCCTAGGCCATTCTGTCTCTCTCTCCCTTTTTTAGTCAGTGTAATCTTGCAAAAAAGTACTAGATTTTGTTTTCAGGCAGTATCTGCCCTCCATAAACTCTGTAATTTTTGTTGATGCAAATTTGCTTCCGTTCTAATTAGAGCGGGATGGGAAGGGGCTAGGACAGGAGGCTGGCCTCTAGAGGGTGCAAAGCCAGACCACTAATTAGCAGTGAAGCAGCTCCTCTTTGCTTATGATCCTCTGACCCAATTTTTCTAATCCCAAATTTTATCACTTAGCTATCTAGCTCAACTCAGGCATTTAAGTCTTTCTCTTCTAGGCCTGGAGATGTTTCTTTATAACCCTAAGAAATGCAGTTGTAGACTTTCTCCAAAAAGCTTACAGTGAATTGCAACAATCCTTCTTTGCTCTAGGAAACATTAAATGCAATATTTAGCGGAGAGATCAGAGCTAGGGAGGACCCGGCTCATAAAAAGCACTAAGCAGGAGTGAAATTGGTCATTTGGTGAAATAGCTGACCTGGAAGAGAGAAGGGAAAATCATTGAGTATAAAATAGCATCATATCTTGTCCCTTCTGGAGCCCAACATTCATCCAAATAAATGTCGTGAGAAAGGTTTGCTTCTCTCCTTGTGCCCTGGAACCAGGCCGCTATGGATCAGGCCTGGGAGAAATTGGGCAGTATTGTGAATTTCGGAGTAGCCTGGAGGCTCAGCCATCCTTACATCAGAGGATTTCCCCTGAGTCTGGGGGCTTGGGGCTTCTCTGCGTACCTGGAGCCTGAGATGCACCCCCGCTTCTGCCAAATGCTCCCACTATCAAGAATGACTAGAATCTAGGCAGCCCCTCCCTCCTTCAGTGTAGAGGGGGCTGGGGTCTTTCCTCCAGACTGGTTATTAGCTTCTCCTCTTTAGCTCTAAAAGCAAAGGCCAAAGCTCTGGAAAACTAAACACGAAATTCTCTGCTTGGCTTTTGGAGGCAGAGGACCTGGAGCCCGCAGTTCAAAGTAATGAGCTCTAGTATTATCTGGGACCACGGGCAAATCACTTAATACTGCTGCCTACCATTTCCTCACCTGTGAAGTGGTGAGAATGATGTGTTCCACTTGCCTCAAAGAACTGTTTTGTGTTGGGGGAGCGGGGGAAGGCGGGATGAGGAACTGAAAAGGGCTTTCGGAACCGACCATAGCAAAGCAGCTTGCTGGAACGTGTTCAAAGGGGACAGAACTTGGTAATTCCATGCCACAAATGTCCAGTAAGCACCAGCTAGATAGAGGCAAGGCATTGTCTAGAAAGTAGCATGCCCTCCAGATGCTTACATTCATTCCGAGGGAGGGATACAGCACCCAAGCAGCTTAAATAGCTAAATATATGCATATGTGCATGATAATTGGAGGAAGAGGAGGAGGAGGAGGAAGAGGAAGAGGAGCAAGAAGAGGAAGAGGAGGAGGAAGAGGAGAAGGAAGAGAAGAGGAGGAAGAGAAGGAAGAGGAGGAGGAGGAGGAGGAGGAGCAGGAGCAGGAGGAGGAGCAGCAGGAGGAGAAGGAGGAGCAGGAGGAGGAGGAGGAAGAGGAGAAAGAGGAAACATTAAGCAGGGAGGGGCGGGATCAGGGAAGGCTGCCCATAGGAGATGGCATCTGTGCTGAGCCTGCAAGGAAGGAGCCAGAAGTGAGGAGAGAGTCTATTCCAGGCATCCGGGCAACCAGTGCAAGACATGGAGGTAAGAGAAAGAATTGTTAACTAATGGTGGATGTTAAAAACAATTGGGGAATTTAAACTTAGCTTCTAATATTTCTTTGCATCTGTGTCTTATCAAGAGGAGTACTCCCTTAACCCATGTGGCTTTTATCCTATACATTTAAGTTCAACCTTTTATTTTTGGACATTTCTTTCCACAAATCTCCCACAGAGAACTTACATAGTGTGCTTAAAGCCTTCTCCTAGTTATTTTTGAATTTCATGCATGCTGGTGTAGGGCTTTGGGGTGTTTTTCTACCCTCCCCCCTTTTTCTGCCTATATGTATCCTTGATTATATCCTTTATGTCACTCTGTGAGCATAAATCATCGTTGCTAATACGCTGCAGCTTAGTTAGAGCCAACATACATTTTTTCCATTACCCTTTGGGTCTTCTGAGATCACAGTGTTCCATGAGTTAGGGCCATACAGCATCGTCAGGAGAATTTGGGAGTTAAGCAAATGTAATTTTGTAGCAATCAGCAGCTTGGGATCACTGAAAATTCTATGTGACTTCCCAAAAAGAATTCACCTTCCTCCTCCTCCTCTTCCTCTTCTTCCTCCTCCGTTCTGGGCCTAGATCATTGTCTGTGTCCAAGATATATGTCCTAATGTACTAACTCAGCAGCCTGTGATGTGTATCCAACTTACGCATCATGATCTGGACCACGTGCATACATGCATTCTTCAGCCATTTGGTTGAGATCCATGAGAATTTAAGACTAATTCAAAATGTGGTTCCCACCCTCAAATAAATCAAACTGCTGTTTCAAACTTTCTAAACCTCAGAATTCTTCTGAAAATTGCCAGACTCCAAGTCTCAAACTGAAAAAAAGGAAATAAAACAGCCCAGAATTTAAAGAGTGTCTAGCTTGTTCACCTAAAAAGTGTTGGGAGGCAGCAAAGTTCTCTGCTAGATTTTTAACATATTTTACCATTTACTGTCTCCTTGGAAATAAGTTGGTACCTTTCTTGCTTGTAAAACGTAGTGCACCGGAAAGCATTTGGACATAGCATACACATGTGAGTGCCAAAAATATGTTCTAATCTTGGAGGAATATAGTAGCCTATTTTTCATGCCTTCCACAGAAAATGTAACTACTGTATTTTCAGCCGAGTGAGCATTTTTTTTAAATTAGAGTATATAAGTACAGATTGCAGGGAGGTGGGGTTGGAAAATGGGAGGAGGTATGCATGTGGTTTATTGCCAGGGGCAAAAATAGTGGAGATTACAAGAGGGGGGCATCTAAACCAAAAGAGGTTCTTAACAGAAGCAATTAATCATGGCAATAAATGTGTTTTGTGCAGAGTTGTGTTTATAGAAGTTGCATGCAGGTGCAAAAGGGAGGCATACTGCAAAGACAGTCAGAGAAAATAGCTGGTTTTCCTCTCCCTGGAGGGCCCAGCCCATAAATGTGGGGCGAGGGAATCTCTAACCCATTGTAAATCCCTGTCATGTTTAGGACCATGCTGTGGCCTGAGTAGGTCTTCAGTAATTAGGAGGTGATGAAGACAGGAGATGACCATGGCCCCAGAAGCCAGAGGATTAAAGTACTTGTCACATCTCCATGACCTTCTTTTCTCAGCTTCTTCAGTATATTTGAAGCTACAAGTAGTAGCCACCAACTTGGCCAGGACTCTTTCAAGTCTATATTTCTTCAGTCATATAGAATTAATATGCAGTCCATCAGCTCACTCCTGCTGGAATCCACATTACTCATTAAGATAAACTAGGGCTAGACTGTTCAAGACTGGGTTCTTTTAAAATTGTGTATGTGAAGAACACTGTCACTGTCCTCCCTGGGGATTTCCCTTCTTTTCTTCTTAATATATCTGGTTGCAGCCCACTGAGGTAGCAGGACCAACAATAGCCTTGACTTAGACAAAATTCTACATGTGCTCTGAACAAATCAAGTCTAGACTTTAATCATAGAAATTTGTACCACAAAAGGGAAACTGAGTCAGTAGGGATACTTTATTGCACCCTACCCACACCCATTCCACAAAAGCTTCTGGAATATTAGTGCTAACATGCAGATCACCCCTTTAACTATATATGAGGACACTCAGATACCAAGCCAGCCCAGGTGGACATTCCTCACCTAAGGTAATGAAATCCTCCGGCTGGTTTGTCTCCCTCTAATATGGATATTGTACAGTTGGAGCTAGAGGGCTGCTGACCCTACAGTGTAGGCAGAGTGCTTAATGGCAACCTGAACATCCCAGACTTTGGAAAGTGACCTCTGGCTTGCTGATCAAAAGATCCTGGAGTCCCATTTCCTTTCCCCACTAACCTAGTCTTAAATTGAGAAATAGGAATTTTTTAAAAGTTCCTTATCAAATTTAGACACTTCTTATACACAGATGCATCACTGAAGGGCAAATGCCCATTGATGAGGTTAAAGATCCATGGAAGCATCCTAATATTGACCATAGTCTTCGACATCCCATGTGTTCCCTTCTTCAGTTACAAACACATGTCATCTCTAGCCTCCACCTTTATTTCTCTTCTTCAAATCAGAGTATGGCCCAGTATTTTTAAGTATAAAATAATAATGATGAACATAATAACTAGAATACAATCAACACATGATTATCTGCAGCTGGATAATCCACAAAGGTTGGCATCCAACCCAGTGGGAGCAGAGTACAAGGCCTGTTTTTCATGGGAATTAATCCAGCTGGCAGCATACCCCCACCAAGTATTAGACCAACAGGCATGGGAATGTTGCTAGGAGGATTCACTAGCACTTGAGCCTTTGAATATAAGTTAATAAATGTCTTAAATCTATATAATGTATAATTTATAGGATTTGGACCTGTTTTAGAAAGTAGCTACTCCATGACATATACTACTAGAGATATAACCGAGTGAACAAATTCTAGTTAGCTGACCAGACACCCTGTTATTTCATGAAATTATTATAGCACTGGACCTCATTGAGTAAGCTTTCTCACTCAGTAATGAGATCTCAAGAACCTATGGAGAAAAGAAAAACAAGTATACACTGGGATCATCAAACCAGGAAGCTGCTTTTTCAAAGCCTCAAATCCAACAAGCTAAGCTCATTGTGCTGTATGAACCCAGAGGTCTGGCAGAAGAACTGAAGTCAATGTAGCTTGTGTGGGTACTTCTTGCAGTATCTAAGGAGCTTGTTGGGGAATAATGGGGGAGGCAGCTGGAAAAAGACCCAGTTTAGTAGGAGGAAAGTCTTAAACTCAGATTCAAAAAATCATCTTTGCAAGTAAGAGATGGAAGAGGCTTTGTTGTTGTTAGGTGGTTTCAATCACATCCAACTCTTCGTGACTCCATTTAGGGTTTTCTTGGCAAAGACGCCAGAGTGGTTTGCCACTTCCTTCTCCAGCTCATTTTACTGATGAAGGATTGAAGCGAACAGAGTGAAGTGACTTGCCTAGGGTCACACAGCTAGTAGGTATCTGAGGCTGGATTTGAACTCATGAAAATGAGTTTTCCTGACTCCAAGCCCAGTGCTCTATGCACTATGGTGCCACCTAGCTGCTCTGAAAGCCAGCTGCTTGGCTAAACAGTAATTTATCTGCAAAAGATTCAGGGGTTTGAATGGGCAGGTTGCAAGTTTGATAGAAGTAAGAAGTGTGATAGAAAAGCCAAACTAGCTAACGTGATGGATTGTGAGCTGTACTAAGAGAGGCCTGATGTCCAATGGGAAGAAAGTAATAGTCCCAACACACTGTCCTGGTCCAGTCACTTCTAGATCCTTAAGTTCATTTCTGGGCATCACATTTTAGGAAAGTTGATAAACAGAAGGATATACAGAGGAAAGCAACCAGGATAATGAAGATCATGCTAGATGAGGACTGAGTGAAGGAGGCAGAGCTGCTTAACCTGGACAAGAGAAGCTGGGAGGGGGAACCTGGTAGTCATAGTCAAGGGTTTGAAGGGCTGTCATGCAGAAGAGGCTTTAGCCTCCTCCAGTTTTACCCTAGAGGGCAGAACTTGGTGGAAGTGGCCAAGACAAGATTTAGATTGGATGTTAGGAAAAGCGTCCTAAATGGTTAGTGCTCTCCGAAAGTCCAGTGATGTTACTTTGGAGAGAGTAGCTTCCCTTGGATTGGAGGTCTTCCAGCAAAGGCTGAATTCCAATGGGGGATTCTTGTTAGGTCTGGGTTCAACTACATGGCTGCTGAAGCCCTGGCCCACTTGAAGATTTTAAAAGTCTGGGATATGCCTTAGTTTTCATAAGTTTCTGTATCAATATGGTCTTTGAGAGGGAAATCTATAGATTAAGAGAGAATTATGGGACATCCAATATAATGAATCTCTTCCTAAGAAATTAGAACCCAGTACAAACTGTGTGACATATGTTAACATCTGGTTGAGCGCTATTATTCCAAATGTTACTCAGGGTTGCTATTATAGGCATAGCCAAGGTTGTTATCACAATTCCTTTGGCAAGGATACTAACTTTCTCAGCCTCTGCCTCAGCTGTGGCCATATGTTTCTTCTCAAATAGAAAAAAATCTATGGCACAGTGGTGTGCTGACCTCCAGAAACCAAGCTTATGATCTCGGCACAATATGGTCCAGTCACTGGGTAATTGAGCCTTGGCAGCAGCTGAGAGTTGTAGCCTTGTTACAGATATTCCTGTGCTGTTCTCAGGCTGGTGTGAGGCCTCAGAGATGCAGCTGGGCCTTATCCTCATTGTTTTAGAAAAACTTAGAGTGTCAAGGCTAGGACTTGAAAGGCCAAGCTTCTGGGGCCCACTTAAATTTGGGGACAGAATTTAAAAGGAACACTCAGGGCTTGTTTTTGTGTTTTCTCTCCTTTTTTCTAAATAGTTCAAGGATACTGTACTCCTTTCCACTATCGTTAAATCATTAGATACATTTTTCCCTAGTTAGAAGTGAACCAAAACAATGCAATAAATCTGCTCTCCGAGAAGGGCAGGGGCAGTAGTTTCAAGCTGCCGTTTCTGACTTCTGTTTGGCAAATAGGCATTGCTAAAGAGATTCAGAAGCTGTATTCGTGTCTTCAGCAAGAACAGTGAATGCCCGGGAAGACCGGTAGTCTAGAATCTGGAGTTTGCTTGTACTTCGGGGATGAGTTTTGAGGTAAGAGACGTAGTCTGTAAGCTTTGTGTTCGGCAGAGAGAGAGAAGTGAGTGCTTTGAATCTTCTGCAAGCCAATTTCCCAGACTTCCTTTCCACTTGAAAAGATCATAGATTAAGAGCTGGAAGACACTTTAGAGATCAACTAATCCAGTCCTTTTATTTTGCCAAGCCCAAGATTACCACATGCAGAGAGTAGCAAAGCAGGGATTCAAACCCCGGGCCTTCTGACTCTAAATGCCTTGTTCTTTCCACCCCACCACTTCTTTCCAAACCTCTTGAGCCAAAAGACATATTTTAACAAGAAAGGCAAATACCCATAGAAATGATAATGCTGTCATTTACTTAGCATTTTAAATTTCCCAAAACATTTCTTATATAGTTTCCTTTCATCCTTAATAACCGCCCTCGAAAGTATATTCCGGACTCGGAAGGTCATAGAGATAGTGCAGTGCTTTGTTGGAAGCCACAGCGAGTCAGTTTCAGAGCAAGGCTAGGCCATCGGCCTCCAAGCCTTCCAATCGGAAGCCCATCTCTATAGAATTTGATGGAATCTCGTATTGGCAGAAATGATGCGTGAACTAACGGTAGAATTGCCAACCAAAAACCTGTGGGAAACAGGAGTCAGATTCTCTCATAGCTTCAATTACTCCCTGATTGTAAAAGAGACCCCTTTTGGCAGCTGTATTCATTCTTTCTGGCCTCTCAGATACCCCAGTGCCTCAGGGTACTGTTTCAGGATACTAAATAGTACCCAAGAGAGGGGAAAGTGTTTTAATGAAGCTTTAGGCAGTCACTCATTCATTCACTCACTCACTCTCTTGTTCACTTACTTTAGATGGGATATGAAATGTTGCAGACTGTGTTTTAAAATGCCTAATCTCATTATGCTTCTTCAATAGTAGCTAGAGAGAATTTAAAAACATAGCTTTCTGGATTTAGTAAGGGAATTTTCGCTCAATTTTCCTGGTTTTAACTGCCCATTTTAGGATTTTATTGTATGTGATACTGCCCTGGTGTGTTTTCAGTTATACCCACAAGGGGGGGCAGTAAGTTTCTTACATTGTTTTGCTGTAGATTTATGGGGATAGTCTCCTACTGTGGATTCCATGCTTGCCCCGAAGTCTCGCTGACCAGTATAGGGAGTATTAAAAAAACAGTATGAAGAGGGGAAGGGAGGGGAGGGGAGGGCAGGAGAGGGCCTTTATTGCCAGACTTAGTCACAGAATTCAAGTCAAGGACGTGGGTGTTTACTGATTCAGACAGCTAAAGGCAGATTTCTGTCGACCACTATTGGCACAGATGGAAAAAATCTTTTTCTGACTGGCACAATAGCTCCAGAGCAGAGAACTACAGATTGGCTACCACTTTCCTTTTATCCCACTTGATCCCTGTATGGGAATCCTGTAGTTCTATTGGAAAAGCTACTGGGGCAGGTAGGTGATATCATGGAGTGCTAGGCCAGGAGTCAGGAGGACCCGAGTTCAAACGCAGCCTCAAATACTTACTAGCTGTGTGACCTTGGAAAAGTCACAGTAACACCTACTCACCGGATTGTGATGAGGAGAAGATGAGATGAAACTTGTGAAGTGCTTAGAAGATAGGCTTATCATTGTTGTTGTTGTTGTTACTGTTACCTGAAGGTGGAGGGAGAGGGAGCTGACTATACCAAGTTTGACCAACTTAATCAATAGACAAGGATTTATTAAGTGCCTACTATGTGCCAGAGATTGAGGAGACAAAGACAAAATAGCCCCTGCTCTCGGGGTGGGGGTGGGGGTTGTAGTCTTTCTAGGGCAGCAGCATGTTCCTATGTAAGGATATTCAAAATAAACAGGAGGTAGTTCTTTGAGGGTGGGAGGCTAGCAGCTAGGAGGAATGGCTTCATGGAGGAGAATATATTAAAGCTGCCTCTCATGATGTAGACAATCCCTCCAAAGGCACAGATGCCGGCCCAGCCTTGCCTTTGCATACTGTGAGGCTCTTTGTCCATGGGAACATGTCTTCTGCAGGGTAGGGTCCAACTAGGGGTGTGCTAGAGCCAACTTGACTGACACTGAGCCAATTGAGCCGGTGATTCAGTTTTCAGTGTGAGCATTTATATCTCAGGAATTGGAAAATGCTCCAAAACAGGGCTTGCTTTGTTTGTTGTTGATTGTCTAGAACAAAAAAATTATGATGAAAATATTGATAATGCAGCTTAAATTTAAATGTATATCCTGAGTATATATTTTTTCCTGGACTGTTAGCTTTTATATATTTACTGGTACACCCTTGGGGCTGCTGAACATGCTGAGCCTTCCTCTAGATCTCCTGACATTACAAAGGAACTAATGGAGCATAAAGGTGGTTCACTGGTCACCCTCTTGCTCTCGCTTCCATTTTCTGGCCATAGGGCTTTTGGATATCTCCTGTACCAATGGGCAATTCTCTATGAGTAATTATGTGCTCTTGTCTCTCTTTTGCCCTTTGAGAAAACCACAAATAATTCTTTGGAAATGATAGTATTTGTGGCCCTATGGTATTATTAAGCCACTAGATAGTACAGTGTATAGAACACTGAGGCTAACGTTAGGAAGACATGAGTTTGAATTCTTCCCTAGTCTCTTAATAGATGTGTGACTCTGGGCAAGTCACTTACCTCTGTCAGTCTCAGTTTCCTTATCCCTAAAATGAGTGGGTTCACTTAATGGCCTCTAAGTTCTCTTCTCTATCTAAATCTATGATCCTCTAAGAATATGGGCATTAAAAGACGGGTCCATGTTTCAGGGAGATGTTTAAAGTCATTAAAAGTACTTGCACAATTTCCTGCTTTTTCCTTGTTATTCACTTCTGCTTCATTCTCCATCTTCAGAGTCTGTCCAAAATATATTTCCTGATGCACCAGCTTTCTGAGCTGTCCATCCAGCTGCATATCATCCTGTCTACTTGGCATTATTGCTCTCCTTGGCTCTTCCTGTGTAAAGAGTTAAGTGGAGCTTCCTGATGTGATTAGGGAGATGCGGGGCACAAGGTTACCTGAAAACGGGAGCCTCCAGAAGGAATCCTTCTACCACTTGGACTCTGTGCTGCATTTTCTCCCTATTTTTTTGCCACACTTGATGTTGATAATCAAGGGGCCATTGAACGAACTCATTTCTTTCATTGCTCCTTTCTAGTATCCTTGTGTGATTTGAACCTAAGTGTGGCAGGCATTTGGTCCAAGAAGTCTTTAATTAGGGCAGTCTTTTGTTCTACCAAATCAAATCAAATATTTTATCAGTCAATCAATAAGAAGCCCAGTGGAATCTTTTATCTGCTGTGTTTTTCAATCAATTGTATGACTATAAACACATGAACTACTGGAGAATGCCTGACTTTCCTTCACCAGTGCAAAACAAATTCTTATTGACTATTGATTATTTACTTCCCATTTGGAGAGACACTTAGTGGATGTATTGAGAAAGGAAAATAAACATCTTTTCGGGGGTAGAAAAGTAAGCAGTTAGAATAGAAAGAGGTGTAATTATTGTTACTGTCTCAATGGCCTTTTTTGGGTAGTAAAAACAGTTGGGATTTTTTGCAAGTGTCTGGGTTCCTCTCATTTTGCACAGATCTCAAGAACTGATCCCTCAATTATCTAACAGTTATACCATTTCTAGAGTCAACCTCTTATGTATGTACTTAATAATTCCTTTTGTTTACATTTAACTGTGTACAGGATAATTGGAATTCACCAACTCATAATGCCATGCCAAGAAGCCCCACTTCACCACAAATGCAGTTTTCACCAAGAAACCTTAGGTAAGCATCTCTTAATGGAAAATTAAAGATTGTGAGCTCTAAGGAATATATCTATGCTGTCACCAAAGCTTTGGCAAAGTTTCTCCTTCTACATCACCATTGATAGGATGGAGTTATGTGGGCTAAATGATAGTAGAATGAGGTGGATCTGGAACTGGTTAAATGACTGGACACAAAGTACAGGGGGTTAACGTTGGCTCGGGGGAAGGCCTTCAGAGGAGTGCCCCAGAGATCTGTGCTTGGCCTTGTGCTGCTTAATATTTTTATTAGAGCTTTGGATGAAGACAAAAATCAAATAAAATATTTGATGTCATTAGATGGCACGCTTATTAACTGTGCAAATGATATGAAGCCAGGAAGGTTAGCTGATATATTGGATGAGAAAGTAGTACCAGGTCCACAAAGATCTCTCCAGGATAGGCTGATGAGCTGAACCCAATAAGATGGTATTTTGTAGACAAAAATGTAAAATCTTAAACTTCTGTTTTAATAATAACAATTATAATTGTAACCGGCATTTACCTATTGCTTTAAATTTTGCAAAGGGATGTGTGTGTATACATACACACGCACACACGTAGACACACACACACACACACACACATGGGTACAAAAAATCAATTTCACAAATGTGAGATGGGGAAAAACAAAAACAAAAAACAAAAATTCATGGGGAAAAATTGGGTTTCATTTGACCATAAGTTAAAGAGATGTTAATAATCCCACTGTGTTCTGCCCATATCAAAGAAAATTTGGAAAAGCATGTTCAGTTCTTAGCACCACATTTTAGGAGTCAGGGTCACACAGCTAGTAAGCGTCTGAGGCCAGATTTGAACTCATAAAGAAGTCTTCCTAACTTTAGGCCTAATGCTCTTTCAACTGTGCCACCTAGCTGCCCACATGTTTTGGACCATACACTCTTACATTTTTCCCTTTATGATCAAAGTGGTATATTGGTATATGTGTGTAGACATTGTTTCCCAGATTTCCTGAAGGGCCATGGATGACCAAAATAGTTATACCATACTAGTATTCTAGTTGCCTTTTCTTTGTTTTTCTTCCTCCAAGCCCCCTCCCCCACTGCCATGAAGGACCCTCAGTCATTCCAAGCATAGCTAAGAGAGATCTCCAGGAAAGAGCCTTGGTTTTCTTGCTTTGGATCGTGAAAAACCAGTGGTTGAATCTTTCATTTCTCTGAAGGTGGTGTTACCTAATTACCTCTGCTGGTCAGGTGTGCCTAAATAATATGATTATAACAATCTTATTGATCTTAATCTATGGTGTAAGGTGATTCTTTTATTTTCTTAAAGCCCTTGCAAATGGTTTACTGCGTCTTTCCTTCTTTTCTTTCATGATTATAGAGAAGACAATCAAATGCCTCTATCTTCAGACAATTTTGTATTTCCTGAAATGGGACCAATGGATAGCACCCCTTTTTCAGATCTGAACATGGATCTTCAACATGTATGTATTATTCTTTTCAATATTATTATTAGCATTGTTTGGGTGTTATTTATACCCTGCATACATGGCAAAAGGTACCATGGGTCTTCCTTTGGTATCTCATTAGGTAGCTGTGGTAAATTTGTGGTGACAAGTTAAACCCATTAAATCTCTTGATCAGACCAATTCTGCCTCTGTATGTGTGTGTGTGTGTGGGGGGGGGATGTTGTGGTTATGGAAATTCACTCCCTCCTTCTCCTGAATGAGCTTAATAATATGATTGGTAATAATATGATACCGTTCTGTGACTTGTCTACTTCACTTTGTAACCATTACAAAAGAGCTTTGGGGTCAATGGAAGTATTACATCAGAGCTTTTGGTAATGTTGTCCTCAAGGATTTAAGCCATGAGACCAAATTGTGGGGCAGATTATCTTATGACAGAGCTGATTAAGTATCATAGTAGCTTTGTTTATTTAAATGTCACCCAAGGTGAACATACTTTATACTGGATTCTCTGTCTTTTCATCTAGGAATGACATTGGTACATTTTTTCTAGCTTCTCTAATATCTTCAGGTGTAAATATAATGTCACTGACCTACCACCAATAGTACCTGAAGTGTGGAGTACTTTAAAAAATTTTTTTTATTGATTTGTCTGTTTACTTTTAGTTTACAAAATTCAGTTCCACACTCCCTTGAGTTTCAAATGTTCTCCCCGTTCCCGCCATGGTAGCATGCAATCAGGTATAGGATCTGCAAATACCTTCACATTAGACATTAGTCAGGTTATAAAGAAGGATTGTAACCTATGGAACGAACAGTGGGAAAGAGGAAACAAAACCAAATGTGAAAAACAGAGAAGGTAGTTTGCTTCAGTCTGCATTTAAACTCTGTTCTTTCCAGATCTTTCTCTGAATGTAGACATCTCTTTCCATCATGAGTTTTTTGGAGTTGTCTTACATATAACTTTGCGTTGCTGAGAAGAGTCCAGTCTATCAGAGTTGGTTGTCACACATACGTTGTATCTAATTGTGTCCAAATGTCTCCTGGTTCTGCTCTTTTCACTTAGCATCAGTTTGTATAAGCCTCTCCAGATAAATATGAAGTCCATCTCCTCCCCATTTCTTATAGCACAATAGTATTCCATTACATTCATATACCACAACTTGTTTAGCCATTCCCCAATTGATGGGCATCCCCTTAATTTCCAATTTTTTGCCACCACAAAGAGAGTTGCAACAAATATTTTTGTCCATATGGGTCTTCCTCCCATTTCTATGATCTCTTTGGAATACAATCCTAGAAATGGTATTACTGGGTCAAAGGGTATGCAATTATTTATAGCCTTTTGGGCATAGTTCCAGCTTGCTCTACAGAATGGTTGAATCAGTTCACAACTCCAACAACAATGCATTAGTGTTCCAATTTTTCCACATTCTCTCCAGCATTTGTCATTTTCCTGTTTTATCATCTTAGCCAATCTGACTGGTGAGATGTGGTACTTCAGAGTTGTTTTGATTTGCATTTCTTGAATCAATAATGATTTAGAGCATTTTTTCATATGCTTATAGATATCTTTAATTTCTCCCTCTGAAAATTGCCTGTTCATATCCTTTGACCACTTATCAATTGGGGAATGACTTGTATTC
>JAQQSW010005915.1:0-14072 GCA_028646575.1 Pseudocheirus occidentalis | reverse complement strand
TCAAACCCTTCAGGACTTCTCTTGTCTGGAACTCAAGGATCAGCTAGGCCACCAACAAATGAAGTCCCATCCTGTTCATGTCTTCAGTCAGCTTCACGGAGGAGCCAAATCCAAAATCTGTCTTGACTCTCTAAAATTATTCCTTATAAGCACTGGCCTTCTCCCAAGTCAACAGGGGAGTGTCTCAGCCAATAGCCTTCTCCCAAGTCAACAGGGGAGTTCACACCTTTTCACCAATGGACAGAGTTTTATACTTAGCCCTAAGTTATTAGGTGCTACTTAGCCCTAAGTATCTGATCTACTTAGTCCTAAGTATCCTATCCACTTAGCCCTAAATATCCAAGAAATTGATTACCATTACAGTGTGTGTGTGTGTGTGTGTGTGTGTGTGTGTGTGTGTGTGTTTCTGTGCATTATAGATCCCTTGGGAATTCTACTGAAACTTATGGGTATAATGTGTTTAAATGAATAAAAAAATTTTTAAAAAGAGTATTACAAAGGAAGTCAATTACATTGAAATAATTTTTTAAACTATATTTTTAAAAACCACATGAAACAAGTTCCCTGACTAAATCAGTCCCCTCCTTTTGTAGACAAAAAACTAAAGTTCAAGTATTTTAAGCAACTTGCCAGTCTTAAAGCTATTACTCATCAGGTCCTCAGACTCCAGAGCTTGAATTCCTTTTGTGCCATAATTTTACTCATTATTTTCCAAATAAACATCTTCATAACTTTGATGCCTAACATTTTACACAATTATGGATACCAGCAAAATAGAGATTTGGTGATACTGCCATTGCTTACTGTTAAATAGCTTATCCCAGGCACAGCCCCAAGCCAGATTCATAATGTTAATTATGTTTCATAAAATAATTAACAAATGAAACCACAATTAATACACAAGCATGAGGTCACATCTAGATGTAAGGAGACAATTTTTTTTCTTTCCTTGGAGAAACACCTACAAAGCAATTTTCAAAAAGTAAGTGTGCTTTTCCCTTATCCTCCTGGGGGGAGAGGGAAAACAGTAGGAAACACTATACATAATAATGAACCAGCAATAGCATTCATTATCAGGCTACTTTAATCAAATGGGAGATTTGTAACATGCTAGATAAAATTGAATGGAAGTGAGAAAACGAAAGCAATCCCATGCTGCTCCTTCAAGAAAAAAAGATTCCCACTTAAATACAGATAATCTAAACAGAAGCAATACATGTCTCAAATATCAAGAGGGAGAAAGATTAAAAAAAAAACAAACACCATGTAGAGCTTGTAATGAGAAATGAGGAAAAGTATTTAGAGATATCAAAATTTGAGCAGTATATTGTATGTCAGTATAATATACAAAACTTATATTTCATTAACCTCAACAACTTTAAAATTTTGAGAGAAGTATCTTGTAGAGAAGTATTAAGACAGAGTGGGGAGTTGGGGCAGAGCCAAGATGGTGGAGAAAAGGAAGCAACTCACCAGAGCTCTCCTCCAAACCCCTCTGAAGATCTTTAAATAAGGCCATAAAAATTTTCCTGGAGCAGCAGAATCTACAAAAGGATGGGATAGAATAGCTTTCAAGGCAAAGACAACTTATATAAGTCAGCAGCAAAGGCCTGTCACACCTACTGATATAAGAAAATCATGAAAAAAGTCAAAAGTTTGGTAAAGGAGACACAAAAAATATTGAAGATAATAACACCTTAAAAATCAGACAAATTGTAAAAGAGGCTCAAAAGTTAACTGAAGAAAATAATTCCTTAAAAATTAGAATTGAGCAAATGGAAGCAAGTGACTTTATGAGAAAATTAAGAAATAATTAAATAAAACCAGAAGAATTAAAAAAAGAAGATGATGTCTAATATCATATTGGAAAAACAAATAACCTTGAAAATAGGTCCAGGAGATATCATTTCAAATTATTCAATTGTCTGAAAGTCACAATAAAAAAAATAGCCTAGATATTGTCTTTAAAGAAATTATCAAGGAAAACTGTACTGATATTCTAGAATGAGAGGGTAAAATATAAATGGAAAGAATCCACTGATTACCCCCTGAAAGAGATCCAAAAATGAAAACTCCCAAGAATATTATAGCCTAATTCCAGATTTCCCAGGTCAAGGAGAAAAAACTGCAAGCAGAAAGAAAGAAACAATTCAAGTATGGTTGAGACACAGTCAGGATAGCATAAGATTTAGCAGCTTCTACAGCAGAGGGGTTGGAATATGATATTCCAAAAGGCAAATGAGCCTGGATTACAATGAAGAGTTACCTACCCAGTAAAATTGAGCATAATCCTTCAAGGAACAATATGGACATTCAATGACATAGAGGATTTTAAAGATTTCTTGATGAAAAGACCAGAACTGAATAGAAAATTTGACTTTCAAATACAAGATTCAAAAGAAACAGAAAAGGGTAAACAGGAAAGGGAAATCATAAGAGACTTAAGTTCAAATTGTTTATATTCCTACACAGGAAGAGGATTCTTGCAACTCGTAAGAACTTTTTCATTATTAGGACAATGGAGGGGAAGAGAAGGGAAGGGAAGAGGAACAAGTGAACCTTACTCTCATCAGACTTGGCTTAAAGAAGGAATAACATACACACTCAACTGGGTATAGAATTCTATCTTATCTTACAGGAAAGAAAAATAGGGGAAGGGGATAAAAGAAGGCAGCAGAGGATGATACAAGAGAGGACAGATTAGGGTAGAGGGCAGTCAGAAGTAAAATACTTTTGAGGAGGGGTAGGATGAAAGGAGCAAGAGAATAGAATAAGGGGGGGTGATAGGATGGAGGGAAATAGTTATCGGTAGTAACTGTGAAAAAAAATTGAAGCAAGTTTCTCTGATAAAGGCCTCTTTTGTCAAACATATAGAAAGCTGAATCAAATTTACAAAAAATAAGAGCCATTCCCCAATTGATAAGTGATTAAAAGATAGGAGTTTTCAGATAAAATAATCAAATGTTGTAGTAATGTTGGTGGAAACTGAAAAGACAATATGAAGATACATCTAATTTTGTAAAAATGACTTTGTGGGAACCTTTTCAGTCCTGGTAGAGACAAAGGAAAATTCCTTTTGTGCAATTCGTATGCAGAAGTTTAGTAAATCAGAGGTACACAGGCATATAAACTAGGTTGTGTCCTAGGCATATGATTTTAGATTTAGAAGGAACTCCAGATGACATCTACTACAACTCTCTGTGTGAAACATTAATCTCCTCCAGAAATATCTATGTATCAAATGATCATCTATAACTGGGGGAAGGTGTATTGGTTAAAAAAGAAAAATATACATTATTGACCAAGAAGTTAAATTCACTAGGGCATAGGCAAGAACTTATGTGGTTTCACACCCCCTGGGGGCTTAACGGAAGCTATGTAAACTGTTCTTTTTTTTCGACTTAAAAATTTTATTTCATGTGAAACATGATCACATTCTTAGGATGAATGATAGGATAAACCAATTGGATGAGAAACAGGAAGAGAAACAAAAATACTGTAAAAAAAAAAGAATTATCCCTGCTTCCAAAAATAAAGGGTGACAGGATCTACATATAAACCCCATGAACAAAACCTATTTCAGTTGCGTACAACTCCTTATGACCCCATGTATGGTTTTCTTGGCCAAAATTTGGGAAAAGCTCGCCATTTCCTTCTCCAGTTCATTTTATAGATAAGGATACTAAGGCAAAGATGGTTACGTGACTCCCCCAGAGATGAACAGTTAGTAAATGTCTGAGACCAGATATGACCTCATGAAGATGAGTCTTTGTCTTCTTTACTCCCAGACTAGCATTCTATCTACTACAACACCTAGCTACTCCAAGAATGGACAATGTCAACTTGTTGTTTGCTTAGAGGCAAGAGCAAACACTATGCTGATGGATATTCATAACTGTATAATACAGGTAACTAGGATATGCCAGTCTGAAGGGAAGATGGCTGAATGACATTTGGGGAGGACTAAGATTAAAATTAAAGACTCAGATCATGGGGCCTGGGAGGAAAGCGGAATGCGGTTTAATGAATCTAATGAAATATGCTAAGAGAGAACTCACACTATATATTAGGGCTTCTTGATTTAGGATATGAGGAACCACTCTACCCCTCAAGGTCCTTGATATAGATTTCAGGAGTTCATATACTATCACAGTGTTTAAAAATAATTTATTCATTGTATTTAAGATACCTGATTTTTCTTAATTCTACAATTTTTTCATTTAAAAATGTTATTTTGAGAAGGGTTCCTAAGTTTCAACAAAGAATTTCTGCTCTAGGTGAACTATGAACGTATTCTGAGTTAAAAAAAAATAGCAACAATTATGCAGACTCAAAGTACTGATATAAATCAAGGTTTACTCAAACATATTACCAGAATTTAGTAGGCAGGAATGAAATGGCAGTTAGGAAGTTACATGGACAAATAGCTACAACTGGAAAAAAAGAAAGGGAGAATAGCGCAGCATCCATCTCAACAAAGGGTTTTAATCTAAAAAGCTATCATTTCGAATTCCACTAGTATCCCTCCTCAACCATTTGGATTGTTTCAGGAAAACTAGCTTGCCAATGCTTAGCCTGTAATAGGCATTTCCATAAACCTTTGTTGAAGATTCTCCAGAGGAAGAGATTGTTTTTGTTTGTGTTCTGCAATGATAATATGACCCATTGCATGCTGTTTACTTTCCATAATACTGACTCACGATTTCAACTGATTAGGGAACTCCCAGTGTGGAAAACCCCTTTACAAGAGCAAGGTGGCAGCAGTTCCACAACTGAGAGTCTTGCCTGAAACACTTATAGGTTAAGATGTTGACCCAAAGTACCACATGTAGAATGTGTCAGGGGAAGAAGTTTGAACCTTTATCTTCCCAACTTCCAGGCCAGCCTTCCATCCATGATGCCAAGCACCTTAATAAAAGTTCCTTGAACTGAATTAAATTAAAATGGATCTAAAAATCACTTGACAAAACAGTGATGATCTAGTTACAGAGACAAGAAGATCAGGGTTCAAATCCAACTTCAAACATTACATAGTTGTGTGTTTCTCTTTCAATCATTTAACTGCCTTGCTCATCAGGCATGGCAATTGATTAACTTTTTTTTTCTATTTTCTTTTTTATTGAATCTATGATTTAACTGGTACAAATAACTCCCATTGACAAAACTTTGAACCATTTCAGATGGTCAACTTCTCTGCAATTCACAGATGTCCAGAGCTGTCCAGGCTTCCACATTCTGCATGCGTTAGAGGCAGGGCATGAACCTAGCTCTGAAGCTTTCTAAGACTGTCTCTTTATCTGCCATGTGACTAACACTGCTTTTCAGCTAAACATATTACTTAAGGGATTTCCTAAACCTGTAAGGTTTAAACACCATTATATGCCAGCATTGCCAATCAAAACAATACTATCTTTTTTTCTACAAACGGCATGATAATCAACTTCCCTAATTATTATTAGACTCCTTGCCACTGGGAGCTAAAGTTTGTGTAAGGGAAGGGAAACTCCCATTCCTGGATACCATTTTTTACTAGCTTCCTATCAGATGTGGGCCTTTTCTCCAGAAACTACTTTATCTGTACTTTATTCTTACATTTATATGTAAATGTTGTTCCCTTCAAATACACTGTAAGCTTATTGAGGGCTATTTTGTCTTTGCAGTTCCAGTACCTAACACAGTACCTGACAGTAAGTATTTTAAGAAATATGTGTAACTTGCAGTTCTTGGAAAACAGCCTTCCACATCCAACTCTGACTTTGTAGGGGTGAAAATCTTTTTGCTTTATCATCTCTACTTCAGTTTCCAAGCTTCCTTCAACACTAGGCTCAAATCCTATCCTCTGCAAGAAGGTTTTACTACCCTACAACCAACTGTCTCTCCAATTGCTTTTCCCCTTCAAATTACCTTAATCTACTCTGTAATTATTTTAACTGTTCTATTACATATTTCATATATGTATCTAGCTATTGACATATTGTCTTCGCCTAATAGAATATAAGCATGTTGATGGCAGGAACATTTCTTTCTTTTGTTTTGTATATCTGCGACACTAAGCAAAGTGCTTGACATATTAAGCACTCAACAGACACTTGACTGCCAGACTGAATGACTTGAATTAAACTTGCTATGTAAGGTCCTTTACATTATCAACTTTAATGTGTTCTCCACTTATATTCCTTTTCCTGCCCAAGCAGTGACTAGGGGGGTTAAAAAAAAGGGGTCTGATGCATTATGCCATTTGCCACTAGATTTCCCTGCACACATCAAAAGTAGGCCAATACAAATTGAATTGCTGTAACACAAAAGACCTGTTCAGAGTCTGGCAGCTTAGCTGTCTTTGGCAACGCTGCAACTACAGATGGACATCTCCTTACCTTGTGGCAATTTATGATGGAGGACAAAAATAATGCCTCCCTTCCCCATTCTTTTACAGATGGAATGTATCCAAAAAGAGAACAGCAATGGGTGATCTACCTTTTAAGACACAACTATTATATATTACCCACTCCCCTTCATGTACTCCACAATCCAGCCACACTGACCTTTGTGTTCGGCACAAAAGAGAGTCCATCTCTGGTCTTCATGCTTGGCACAAGCTGTGTCCCTTACTTGGAATGCACACCCTGAGAACCTCTACCTCTTATAATTGCCTAGCTTCCTTCCAATCTCAGCTGAGATTCTCCCTCTTGTATGAGTCCTTTCTTGTTCCCAAAGGTCCCAGTGGTTCCCTTTCAAAAATGATCTAGTATTTATAGTGCTTATACTTATGTGTCTTCAAGCTTTTACTTCCTGTTGAAAGCAAGCTCATTGAGGGAAGAGACAATCTTGTTTTTTGTCTTTGTATATGCAAACTGAGCACACCTGACATAATAGGTGTGACATAAATAAGTGAATTTAAAAATTGTCTTTACATTTAATTGGGAAAATAAAATACTATTAAAAAAAACCTTCAAAACCTAAAGAAAAGTGAATGATGGGACTTGTATGAAAGAGCCTTCTGTTAACAAGAATGCTATTTTTTTCAGTTCAAAACTGATCTGTCCCATTAAAAGGGAAACACCTTCAATGAATCCCATATCAGGCTCGATCTAGCATGAGGACCAAAATATTGCATGATGCTGGACTGATTGGTGAATGGACACTAATATGTCTGACACTTATATGGCTCAGATTCCAGCCCTTAGACTATGTTTTACATCTCATCAGACTCTCAACCTAGGTAATTTCCTTGTCTGCTGTCCTGCTGCATACTCTCTTTGCCCTATTCTAAGAACATGAATGCAATCAATGACACCAGTGATTCTGGAAAGGGCATGGCTACCCTTCTCATCACTGTCTTTCTCCATTCTTCTCTGGCCCCATAACCCAATTTCAGACTTATTACACATCACTCACCTTCTGTGATCTGGAAAAAAAACTGACCTTGTTATTTCTCATACCTCATGTCTGTACCTTTGCAGTTGTCATTTCCCTGCCTTAATATCTACCCCTCCTTCACCTTCTTCACCTTTTCAATGATATTCTTTCTTCACATTGTACACAGAACTCAGAGTAAAACTCTTCTCTTGCCTACTTCCTCTACTCATCTTTTCCTTTTTTCTTTAATTTTTTCCATTACATTTTAAGTTCCAAGCTATCTCCATCCCTTTCCTCCCAACCCAGTATTAAAGAAGGTCAACATTTGATGCAAATATATATGGAACCATAGAATATATACTTCCATACACATACACACACACACAAAATCAATTCTTTCATTGGAGGTAGACAGCATTTTCTTTCATAAGACCTTTGTTGATGATCTGAATGATGACATCACTCAGAATAGTTTAATCCTTCACAGTTTCTTTTCCAACAATATTGTTACTTTATACCATAATCTCTTGGTTCTGCCTGTTTCACTCTGCATTATTTCATACAAGACTTCCTATGTTTTTCTAAATCCAACCTGTTCATCATTTCTTTTATCACAATGGTATTCCATCACAATCATATATAGTGGTAACTTGACTTAAAAGTTTAATTTGTTCTGCTACTGAGCTTGTAACTCAATTTGCTCATATATCAAATCAATTTTCCCATTGAAATTAAGTGAAATGGGGGCGGCTAGGTGGCGCAGTGAGTAGAGCACCGGCCCTGGAGTCAGGAGTACCTGAGTTCAAATCCGGCCTCAGACACTTAACACAAAAACTAGCCGTGTGACCTTGGGCAAGTCACTTAACCCCAACTGCCCTCCAAAAAGCAAAAAAATAAAAAAAAATAAAAAAAAAAAGAAATTAAGTGAAATGCCATTAATCCATTCCAGCCCACAAAATGTCACCCCAGTATTTTTTGTTACGTGTTTTTAAATAAGAAAAAGTATTTATAAATAACAAATATTGTATAAAACATAATAAAAGAGAATGTAAAGAAATAAAGTGGTTTTATGAAGGGTATATTTACCTTGGATATCATATGATTTGAGCCAATAGAAGATACTGGAGCATGTGGAGGGTGGAGGAGACAGATGGAGGAGGTTAGCGGAGCTATTTTGCTGCCCTTTAGTTCACTTTTGTTCCCTTACTCACACTGTACCCTTAATGCTATACTTTATCCCTGAACTTAATTGCTACACTATCTTTTTTACTTTCCCTTAGTTTTCTTCACTGGTGAGGTAAACACATGGACAGAAGGAGTGAGGCACAGGATGCTGGGTGGGCATTGGTTTGTGGCGTTTGCTGCCCCCTAGAGGGGGCAAAAAAACCCCAAACCCACTGAGTGACAACTCATATTTCAGAAATCTCATAAATTGGTGCACTCGTACGTACTACAGTATATTAAGCCATTCCCCAATTGAGAGACATTACCATGTATTCTGTCCTTCTTAATATTTATTTCCCTCTTTTTACCCCCTGTTTTGGACACAGGCGAACTAGGAGGCCAAAGTGTAATCTAATCAGTTTGGGAAGGTCTGTTCATCTGTATTCTTATGGGTTCTGTTTGTTTGTTTCTTGTTTAGGTCTATTTCAAGAGCACAAGGAAATCCTGACAAAAGAAATTCATTTTGCCAACACAGAGGAGCGACTGGTCTGTAACTTCTTTTCTTACTGAGTTATCTGGAGACTGAAAAACAGAGAGATGTGTCCAGAGTCATAACACCTGTGTGAAGAAATTGTAAGATGAAGAGATTTTGTTTTGTTTTGTAGGAGAGTATTACTTCTTACCTGAAGGTATAGTACTTGGAGTACACAGCCTATTTTGAGTCAAGAAGTGTTAGCAAGCTTTCTTTCTTCTAAAGCAGGTGTCAGGATTTAGAGTAAAGGATAACAGGAAAGCAGCCTAGTTCAGAAACAATTCTTCCTTAGCACATTCCCTCCACTGCCAAGTTGATAACTACATCAGGCTTTCATGGAAAAATCACTCTTTAAATTTGGAACTATGACCAAAGGGCAATCAAACTGTTCATATCCTTAGATCTAGCAATACCACTTCTAGGTCTGTGTCTCAGAGATCATAAAAAAGGGGAAAGGATCTATATGTGCAAAAATATTTATAACAGTTTTTTTGGAAATTGTTAGAATTTTGTTGGAAATTTTTGTTGGAAATTTGTTGGAAATGGATTTTTTTTGGAAATTTGTTGGAAATGGAAATTGAGGAGATGTCCATCAATTGGGGAATGACTGAACAAATTGTGGTATATGAATATAAAGGAAAACTAGTGTAGTCTAAGAAATGATGAGCAGGCAGATTTCAGAAAATCTTGCAATGATCCAAGATAATTCCAAAGAACTCATGATGAAAACTGCTATTCACATCCATAGAAAGAACTGATAGAGTCTGAACACAGATTTAAGCATATCATTTTCACTGTATTTTTTAAGGTTTTTTTTTCCCTTTTGATCTGTTTCTTCTCTCACAACATGATTAATATGGAAATATGTTTTATATGACTGCACATATGTAGCCTATATCAAACTGCTTGCCGTTTTAGGGAGAGGGTAGGAGGAGGGAGAAAAATTGGAACTGAATTTTTTAATGGATGTCAAAATTGTATTTATGTGTAATTGGAAAAAAATGAAATACAAAACAAAATTCATTATTTTTTCCCTCAAACCCAGTCCTCTTCCAAAGTGTTTTTTTTTTTTGTTGAGCCTACCACCATTTTCCCAAACACTAAGGTTCACAACGTTATCATTCTCTTTGGCCTTCCGATCTCCTCATCTCATGTAGCTCCTCACTTATCGAATCTTACTGTTTCTATCTCTACAATATCTCTGGAATCTATTGCACTCTCCATTTTTAAATGGACACTAATCCAGTCTAATCCCTCATCACTACTCATCAGGTTATCACTATAGCCTACAAATTATTGTCTTTTACGTCCCCAAACATACAACTGGTCAACTGATTTTCCTAAACTGAGATCAGACCAAAATATACACTTAGAGTGTGTTTTTTTTTGTTTTTTTGTTTTTTTACAACTAAGAATACAGAGCAGAAAATGTTCAGGAAAATGAACCCAGAATTCTGAAAAATCTCTCAGGATACACAAAATTATTATTTGTAAAGTGGCAATCTCAGGCAATAAACACACTCCATTTCAAACAGTTTATTTAAAATACTTAGGCAGTGAAGTTCAAAGCAATGAATATCAAGTTCATATATAAACATCAAGCATATTCTAGATGTGCCATCTAGATTTATTTCCCTATACACATGAATTATGCTGAGTAACACACAAATGAATTGGATGTTCACTGGCACAGTCTTACAATACACCCAGTACAGAATGTTTCAACCAACAAATCCATTGCCCACGAATCAATACATTTACAATTGCTATTGAACTCAGTTCTGTGTATCTCCAAAAGAGAAGCTATAATATATTTCTAGATCATTAGGGATGATAAAAAACTATAATGATTTCTTGGTTAGCTTTTTTGAATTCCATATTATCAAGTGGAATTTTTCTTTAGCTGAAGTAAAACTTAGGACATCTGTGCAAACTGGTTAGGGAGAGATGACCTACTTCTGCTTCTCAGGGAAGTGGACTAAACAATGAGATGATGATATTGATACTTAATAATAATTAGAGTTTATATCATACCTTGCTATTTTCCAAGCACTTTACAGAGCCTATTTGATTTTATTGTTCACACTAACCCATTTTACAGATGTGGAAACTGGTTGGAGAGAGATTAAGGTCCTTGCCCAAGGTGACATGACTATTAAGTGTATAATGCAGAATTTAAACTCAGGTCTTTCTTACTCCAAGTCCAGGTTTTTATCCACCACAACACCTAACCACTATCTACTTTAACCCTTGTTTGAGAATTGGTCACTCCCTTGTCTCTCTGAGCACAAATTGATAAGTGGATTACATTAATTCATTTTTACTAACAGTTACCATCAACAAGACTGAAACATGGCCAAGGTTGGGAAGGATCTATCTGCCATTCTGATGCACTCAGAGATGTTCTCCCTCAGGTACAAACAGACCCACAGTAACCATCCTAACAGGTATGATTACTGTGATTTTATGACTCTTGCCTTTCTGTGACTTCTTGAGGTCAGAAATATAGTTCATGAGGAGGTGACTCAGACCTTCATTTTCAGGACCCCTCAACTTACCCAGGGCCCAAAGTGAAGCCTGGCCTCCTTCCACTGGATAGAATTTTGGTAACTACACCATCCCAGGGGAAATAGCAAGAAATCTTATCTCTCTTCACACACCTAACCAAGATTATTGTAAGTCCTCTACAAGGCTATGAATTGCAAAAACTTTCCTGCAGGATTCCAAAGCATCCCAGGTAGTCAGAGATTTCTGAACATGTCCAGGATTCTCCTCACAGTTTCTTTGGGTGAACTGGTGGTCTTTGGACAACCTGTATGGTGGTCACATTCTCTTGTTACTAACTTTTTTTTTCTAATATGATGCTGGAGGTTGAAAAAGCAAAATCTTCTATGCTGTTTTAAGGTCACTTATATTTTAGCTCAATTACAAGATGAGGGTGGCAGTCACTGTATCTTTGTTATAGACCTAGTACTGCAGAGGCTTTCAAAATTACCCTGTCACATGAAAAAAGACAAAAGTCTAAATGCGTGAGCAAGTCTTCTCATCGCCAAATATAACAGTTACAAATATGGTTTTATTGTTCTACTATGGTTCTATGTAAGAAAATAAATTTAAAATAAATAAATATTTAATAAATAAATTGAAAATAAATAAAATCTAAGATAATAAATTTGGTTCAGGATATGAGAAAAGGAGAAAAGAAAGAAGACAAGAGAAAGAATGGGGAGGAGAGAGGGAGGGAAAAGGAAAATGAATGAAGAAGGGGAACAGAATCAAATAAGCATTTGTACAAAGCCTACTACAGGTCAGAAATAGTGCTAAGTGCTACAGAGTGACCTTATCTAATCCTCATGACAGCCCTGTGAGGTAGATACTGCTCTTATCTTCATTGGCTTTTATTTGAAGAAACTGAGGACAATAGAGGTCAAGTGACTTTCCCAAGGCCACAAATCTAGTCAGTCTAGAGGAGGTCACATTTGACCTTGGGTCTTCCTGACTCTAGGATCAGGGCTCTATCCATCTCAGCACCTGTCTCCTTCTCCAGCAGGTAGGGGAGAAGAGTAGAGGGAGAATGGGTAAAATGGAAAGAGAGGGAAGGAAAAAGAAAAGAGGGCAAGGAGAGAGAGGGATATGGGGAGAGAGAAAAAATGAAGGTAAAGGAAAGATAAAGGGATGAAGAGAAGGGAGAGAGTGAAGAAAAATAAGAGATCAGGTAGGGAATTGGAGAGGGAACAGGGGAAAGGAAAGAAGGAGAAAGAAGAAGGGAGGGGGAGAAAAGAAGGCTAAGAGAACATAGTTATGGGGATCAGCAAAGGAATAAGGCAAGGGGAGACTGCTTCTATATATAACAGCAGAAGTATTATGTGAGTCATTCTGCAGTAGTAGGTCAATCAAATTTAAATATTAATTTTAACTCTACATTTCCATGTTACGCAATAACTCTAGATCATTTAAATCGCTATTTAAAAGGAAGAGAGAATAGTTCAAGAAACGATTTATAAATGCTTTCTATAGAACATTTTAAACTATTGGAAAAGATATTAAACACTGATTAAGTATTCACTATGTCCCTAGAATCATGCTAAGCATAAGGGAAGGATTTCGAGGGAGGAAAAGATATGTCACTTGCCCTCAAGGGTCTTATTAACTAGTTGTGGAGACAAAAGAAAGGCTATAGGAGAACTTCTAAAACAGCATGTGAATAAACTTAAGTAAATGATAAGGTTTGCAAATCACAACACACATCATCTCATCTCAGTCTCAAAAAAAAACTTGTGAAAAAGGACAATTTGTATATACATTTTAAAAAGTGATAAAACTGGGGCTCAGCCAGTTTAAGCAATTTGCTATGGCCACAAAGCTTGTAGCAGCCCTGAGATGGGATTCAATTTTAGTCTCTCCTGACTCCAATTGTGAGAATCTTTTTACTTCAACAAATCACCTCTTAAATTGATATGAGGAAGCATTAAGAAAATTCAAGAGGTGATGGGATGTCAAACCTCATAGTGCCATAACCCATTTATATAATATCTTCCAAAAGGAGTTCAGTTACCATGAGTTTGCAGAAAATGCCCTTGTTGATTTTATCTAAGTGGGTCTAATCACTGAAGGAGCAAAACCATGTCTTTTTTCACCATCATTTCTAATGCACTTTATGGTTTTCAGATCATTTTGTTGTTCTTATCAGAACTGATCTATCAAAACTCCAAGAATTAAGGAAACCAATGATTAATTTGCATAAAGGCACACTGAAACCTAGGGAGGGGATGCGACTTACACAGTATTACATCTAGGATGTGGCAGAAATGAAAACAGTTTTGAAGTCATTTGCAGATATGGCCAGTTCAGCACAGTTATCTAGACAGATGGATAAAAAGATGAGGGAGGGTGTGGAAGACAGGGAGAGACAGAGAGACAGACACAGAGACAGAAAAAAGAGGAAAGGGGTGAAAGGGAGGAACGAAGGGAAGGAGAGAGAGAGAGAGAGAGAGAGAGAGAGAGAGAGAGAGAGAGAGAG